>JASDQU011101433.1:0-28193 GCA_032191745.1 Picea mariana
GTTCCTAGAAGTTGATCAAACTCCAAGGTTTTTAGATCATTAAGTTTTTCTATAGCTGAGACCTTCGAGTTGAACCTATCTGGGAGAGATCTCAAGATTTTCTGAACTAAAGAAGGTTCCTCAATTTTTTCACCAAGTGATTTCATTGCATTTACCATTTCTTCTATTCTCAGAAACTATTTTCCAACAGTTTCATCTTCCTTCATCTTCAACTGTTCAAACTATATTCTATAGGTTTGGCATCTTTTACCTTTTCATTACCTTCATAAATGCTAATGAGTTTGTCCCACATTACTTTGGCAGTTCCTAGGTGCATAACTTTTACGAATTTTGCTTTTTCAAGCCCACTCAAGATAACATTCATAGCCTTATCATTGAAGCTAAATTCTAGCTTGTCATCCTTATTAGCTAGTACAACTGGCTTTACATAACCAGTGTCTACCACATCCCAAACATATTCACCTAAAGCCATTATGTAGGTTCTCATTCTAACTTTCCAAAAAGCAAAGTTTGTTCCATTGAACGGAGGGTACTTATTGGTTGAATTTCCTTCATGGCTTGACATGTTTAATCTCTAGGATCTACCCTTGCATAAAAGTGGCCTGATCTGATACCAATTGTTAGATAACTGAGGGCGGGGGTGAATCAGTTGTTACCAAGCTTAAACAATTATACTTATTTTAAACTCTTTACAAAGAACTCAATGACAATCACAATAATACAGGGCAATAAGTAATAACACATTCAGTATCAGTCACACATATGAGATACACAGAGACAAATTTTCTTGAGGAAACCCATACAGGGTAAAAACCTCTTCTTCTTTATATGATAAGTAATATTTACATTCTTTACATTATCATACACATGAGAACCAACTCATAATGAGGCTGGAACCTCTGTTTTGCAAGCTGCTACTTGTTGAGACCACCCACTCTCTGGATTCTCTAGCACCAACTAGAAGGAAGCACCAACTCCCTGGTTTATCTAGCACCAACTAGAAGGAAGCACCAACTCCCTGTTTTTTCCAGCACCAACTTCCAATCATATAGGCACCCACCTGTAAAAAAAAGAACAACGGTCCTCCCTTACTCCTCCCTACCACCCTGGCTTCTCTGGATGCAACCAAATGGAAGATACAACTCCCTGTGTTCAAGCACCCACTTGAATCTCTGAGGACAACAATCCTCCCTAGAACCTCTCTTCCACCATAGTTTATAAATTTTTCTAATGAAACTTATCATAGTGATACAATATTGATCATTGGCTTACCAGACTTATCACTGTTCTGCTACACTACCTTGCTCTGTCTGCATCAGTGTCTTCTGCACACTCCTCTACACTTTGGCACCCATCTCTTCTTTCTTCGGCCTTCTTATAGTCTCTATGCCCCTTGTGCATATTGTTTACACAATGCTTCTACATGCTCTTCATGTCGAGTGTTCTGCATGTTCATCATTGCAACTCTTCAGCTTCTCTAGCTATTAAGCCCATGTGTCCATCATCACTTGGTATTATGTTGAGATTCCTTAGCCTCTACAACAGCTGAGACTCTTTGTATTCTCTGTCATAGTCGAGCTCATTCTTTCTATTGCAGTTACAGACTTCAACACTCAACCATCTATCTATTGCCTCCACGAACAATCTTCATTCTACTGGTAGATTCCTTGTGACTCTTCAGTTCCTTTGGCAATCACATAGAAGTCTCTTCGAGTCCTCTGGAAGAAACCATCAGTGGTTTCTAATAGTTACACTGTGAAGCTCAAAAGAGTACTTCAGCAACTGAATCGCCACTTAATGATTAACTGTGAAGAGAAACAATAACCCTTCAATCATATTCCTGAATAACCTGCACCATTGGATTGGATCCGTGGGATCTTGCATTTATTTTGCATTTCTGCATTTCAAAAATTCGGCATTCCTATGGTAAAGTTTCTTGACGCTCCATGTCGCGGTCCCCGAAACTACAAATAAGGAGCTTAGCTGGATGTACTCTTCTCTACATCTCTTCAACGATGTGACCATCGGCTGTGACCCAACCTTATTCAAAAATTGCATTTCGCAATTTTGCGTTGCGACACTTCGACATTTCAACACTTCTGTGGTGAAGTGTTTTGACATTTCAACTCTCGGCATCTAAACCTCTAGTATGGAGTCTTTGACATTTTGCGACTTCGGGTTTCGCGACTTCATGACTCCTGTGATGAAGAGTCCTTCACATTTCCATCTCCCAATATCTGAAATTGTCCTCCTTTCGGGATTTTGGCGTTTCACATTTCATGATTCCGGGACTCCTGATGATGAAGAGTCTTGACTCTTCCAACTCCCAGTGTCTGAAACTATCCTCCTTCTTCCGGTATTTCAAAATTTCTCATTTCGCGATTCTGGGACTCCTGATGATGAAGAGTCTTGACTCTTCCAACTCCTGGTATCTGAAACTTTCCTCCTTCTTCCAGGATTTCAACATTTCGTAGTTCGCAATTCCAGGACTCCTGATGATGAAGAGTCTTGACTCTTCCCACTCCCGGTATCCGAAACTATCCTCCTTCTGAGATTTCATCATTTCACATTTCACGATTCTAGGACTCATGATGATGAAGAGTCTTGACTCTTCCCACTCCCGATATCCAAAACTGTCCTCCTTCTTCCAGGATATCATCATTTCGCATTTTACAATTCCAAGACTCTTGATGATGAAGAGTCTTGAATCTTCCAACTCCCAGTATCCGAAACTCTAAAATGGAGTTATTTCCCAATCTGCGAAACTCTTAATTTATGTGCCTATTTCAGGATTTTTGGATTCTGGATTTCGCAACTCCGGGGCTCCTGTGTTGAAGAGTCTCAGCTCTTGACTTCTCAATCTCTCGGTATCCAAAACTCCGAAATGGAGTTATTTATCCATCTACGAAACTCTTCATTTATGTGCCTATTTTGGGATTTCGGGATTCCAGATTTCGCAACTCCAGGACTCCTGTATTGAAGAGTCTCATCTCTTCACTTCTCAATCTCCCAACCAAAACTCTAAAATGGAGTTATTTCCTGATCTTTCCATGCAGTTATCCCTGTGCTATTGATCTTCCTTGCCTGCCTGTTTTCCATCAAATAAACCAACACACTCTTGCACTCTTCATGCACTTCTACACTATCTCTACTGAGCTTACATTGTCCCTTGTGAGCTTACATTGTCCCTATTTTTCCTTCGCTGCATACTCTGATCTTGCCATCAATGACAAGCACACCTGCCTGTAATCATGCCAACATCCTCTGCTTCGAATAGAGTGTTTTCAAATATTTTCTATATCGTAGTCATGGTCATGGCTGAGTACTTTCATTTCCCATGATCAATAGCAATGATCAAACCTTTTTTTCTTTTATTTGTTGATCAATGAACTCAAAAACCGATTATATCAATCTATAAGGTGTTCTAACCACGCTATGACATCCTTTTTTCATAAAGGGTAATCGTTGTTGGTATAGGACTGTGTTATCAACTACCAAAACTTATTCTAGCGGAATGGATATGGAATGTTTGGGGAGTTGGTATTGATAGATATGAGAAGTTTCCTGTCAAGCCTTTGTCGGCCTTGGCTTCGCTTCTAACCCAAGCATACATAGGCTTTCATATACTTTCACAACACAAGTTGGGATGGTGGTGTTCTAAGAACTCATAACTCCTGCATGTTTAGAAATTATCCTGAAATAATTAATAGCAATTTGTACTTGGTCCATTTTTTTGAAGAAATTGACATAGACCTGCATGATTTTTTCAAAGATTTTAAATACTCTATCTTGTATGTTTGATAATTGCCAGGAAATAATTAGTGGTAGCTTGGACATGGTCCTTTGTTTTGAAGAATTTGACACATAGAAATGCATAAATTTTGCCAGACTCTAGGCTTCTAAAATTGTATATTAAAGCAAATAAACAAGGATTGGAATGTATATTGAAAATACCCATGAAAGTTAATGAAAGACACCTAGAACTAGCATACATGTCATTTATTCTATTTTCAAATTCCTTCATTGATTGAAGTCCACCTGTGAGATTCTTTTGGATCCTTTTGTGTATATATCATTGGTACCTTATGATCCCAAAGGAGTCAACTATGTGGAACCTGTCATTCTACAGGCCTAAGGCTCAGCAAGACTATTTGGTTTGGTTGGGAATAGTTGAGAAAAATTTAAATGAGTATCCACATAGAATATGGTGTCAAGTATCCACATGAGATAAATTTGAATGAGTATCCACATAGAAGACGGTGAATAGAAGACCGTTGGTTTCAAAATCTCCAACCTCGCCAAATTATTCAAATTTGTCTTTTCATGCCTTCAGCTTCGGCTTCAACTTCGACTCCATGTCTAGGTCCACCAGATGACGCTTTCCCCCCACACGCGACATTTTTTCAACACAAGCCGCGGTATGGATATATGGAGGTTCTCGCGACAGACAAGACAAATTTCCTTAAAGATGAGGAGAGTGTTACTGTCACCATCAGACTTCGACCACTTGGGTAACATTATGTGTAAATTAGGAATTCATTTTGTTAAAATGTCATAGTTTTATCTGATTTTCTTATAGTCTGTGTTCTTATCTAATGATGAGACTTCAAATCTTCATGTCAAATGGGATGGGGAAGAAGTATGGGATTTTCCCACATTCAATAGAACAAGTAGTCGACATACTATAATAATTTCTGAGGGTAGCTTTCTGATCAAATTTTAAAATTTAAAGGAGACTGTCCACCCCTATATCTTTTTTAGGAAGAAGGTTAAAATTCTCAAAATAATGCCCTGATTATATTTTGAAATTTAATGAAAAGTATCTTAGCATATTTGATTTATAAGAATAATGTGAGAATTCACAGAATATTGAGACTTTTCTCTGATTAAATTTTGAACTTCAATGAAAACTATTCATGTCTATTTTATTTGTCAGTAGAATGTTAAAATTATCATAATATTGTCTCCTCTTTCTTATTAGATTTTGAAATTTAAAGATTCATAAACAACATGACATTTCCACATATATGGTTGGCCCAAAACAACATCACAAAAATGAAGAAGGGAAACATCACACACTACCTCATCCTTGAAGGGATGGATTCCATAGGACATGCGACATTGTTCGCTGACACGAAGATATCGTCCCTAGTGAAGCCACCTATTGTTGTATGGTTTTGGGTGTGGTGTTGTCGAGAACTCCAACTGCTTGATGACCTTAGTTGAGATGAGTTTCTTCTAGCTTTCATTATCAATAATGAAATGCAATGGGGTCCCTTTGACCCATATCTATGAATGGAAGAGGTGCTCCCTCCCTTCAGGATCTACTAGTTCTTCTGGTTGAATTTTTGTGGTTGTGAAAGTAGAGGTAGTGTCCGTGTCGATGATCTTTCTATTTTTAATATTTTCTGGATCAGATTCTAAATCAGGGTTCATTTTTTTTTCTTTGACCTCGACCACCAATACATGTTTCGAGCAACATTCATTGATGTTATGCCAGGGGATTTTGTGGAATTCACACCACTTCCTAGTGTCATTATTTGTCTTTCCTTTACCCTTATTTTCCTGTGTCTTGGATTGGCTGTTGGGAGGATGTTGATTAGGGTTGTATTTACCATGCTTTCATTTTTGATAATTTACAAACCCGAACCCCTATTTTTTTTGGTTCCTAAATTTCTTCTTGATTTTTATAGCATATCGATAGGAAGCTCCCAATGATGAGATGTCTAGGAAATCTATTTCATGTGGGATGTAACTATACAAAACCCCACAGTATTTCATAACCATATCTTGCTTGGAGTCTTTGATACCCAACTTGGTGCACAAGGGATGGAAATTATTTGTGAACTATGGCACTGTTTGGCTCTTCTCTTACTATAGTGTGGTCCATCTCACGTATTGTTCTTCATATTTATCGACTAGATTGTATTGTTCATTGAATGCATCCACAAAAAAATACCAAGTGGGATTAGCCCAATATATTTTGGATTTCTCTGTAGAAATTTTCTCCCACTAAGCCTCCCACCAATGTTTGACATGGGAGAGAGCCTTGAGAAGTGTGAAGGTGATCTTTTCCCTGTCGGAAAATTGTGAAAAGATAAATAACCTTCTATCAAAGTCAACGATTTTTTTAAGGAATCGACATCTATCTGACCTTAAAATACATGAATATAAAAATTAACATGTACCTTGAAGGGATATGTTCCTCCAAAGTGGCTACTTGATGAAGATGCACGTGTTGTTATCAATAGATGTTGAATTATGTGGGAACATTTCTTCATCATTTCGTCCATCTTGCACACGAGAGCTTGCTCAAGCAACATGTTAATAGAATCTTTTGCTTCATTGTTTTTATTTTTTGCTACCATAGAGGGTTTCTTGGGCATGCGAGAGAGATTTTCTTGAAGAGAGACAAGCTCAAGACCAAACTTGTTATACTCGGACCTCATTCGGGACATGCACTGAAAATCGGTCAAGAGCATCCTGCTCTGATACTACTGATCCATATTTTTTTGGAATGAAATAAAAGAAGATATATTACAATGAAATCCACATAACGATTGTGAGAAATAGAGAAAGAAAACAATAAATGATTTCTATTAATGAATAAAATTTACAGAGACTGTAAAAATACAGAGTGCAAGACTCACTAGAATGGTGAAAGCTTTATCTCTGAGAAGATATGTGAAGGATATGCTCATTCGCAATAAGATTATTACAATGAGGCTCTCGAGTTGATCTAGGTGGATATTGGTGGCCAACCACCTATTCCAACTGGCTCCTCTTGTTTGTTTTTGTTCAGCACGTTCTTTTGTACTTCTTTGTAATTGTGGTTTCTACACTTCTAGGGATTTCTAAAGAGCCTAATAAAAATGGCTTATTTTGTATGTTTTCATGCCTGCACATATTATTGTACTTCCAGGGCTGTTTTGGGGCCTTAAACATTGTTTTTTTGGCTCGCCACAGTCAAAATGTAGACAGAGTCAGAATTTGATGACATAATGTGTAGTTCTATGAAATACCTTTCGAACAAAGTATCACGTGCATAAAATAGAGGTTGTAAGAAAAAATTACGACCTCAGGAAGTTGAGGTACAAACTTACCTGTAGGGGCCCACA
Source organism: Picea mariana (assembly GCA_032191745.1). Classification (NCBI taxonomy): domain Eukaryota; kingdom Viridiplantae; phylum Streptophyta; class Pinopsida; order Pinales; family Pinaceae; genus Picea; species Picea mariana. Next base: position 7,119 of record JASDQU011101433.1, read on the forward strand.
TGACTTTTGGCGTTTCACCTTCTAGGGTTAGGTTTTTCGATGTATAGGGTTTTGGAATTCATGAGTAATATCAAAAATTCCTCTGGAGCCTCATTGTAATGATTCTACTCAAACGGATGCATGTATCAACCACATCTCTTCTCAGAGATAGGTACTGCCATTCGAGCAAGTGTTTCAGTTTTGCAATTTTACAGTTTTAGCCTATTCCATTTATTAAATAGAATATATTGTTCATTGGATATTTGTGTTATTATTCATATCTCTATGTTTATTGTATTGAGTCTATAATTAGTTCGTTCCACTCCTAAATCCATATCAGTGGTATCAAAGCGATCTACTCTTCATTTACTTTTCTTCGTGCATGTCCTCGACAAGATCTGGGTACAAGAAGTTGGGACTCGAACCAATCGAGTCGTTGCAATATCGGTCGCGCCAAGCCTAACAACAACCCATGGGGGACAAAAAGAAAGATGATGGAGTCATAGATCCTATTAAAATGTTTCTCAAGGAAGCCCTCGTGCAACAAAGGAAAGAAATGATGGACAACTTTGGGTAGATCCTTTGACGACTTCCCATGGGATAAGCATCTTCATCAAGAGACCATGCAACACCCTTCAAGGTATAGGTATATCTTGGTATTTTATTATTTGAAGTACTAATAGATACAGATGTTGTAGATAAATGGTTGAATCTGCTCGAAGGGTATTTTTCAGTCCACAATTTTTTAGATAAGGAAAATATTACCTTTTCACTCCTTAAGGTCATCCCCCATGTTATAGACTGGTGGGATACTTACTTTGACCAAAGGGCCATAGANTACCACATGGACCACCCTTCGTCAACAAAGGGACCAGAAAGTATTAGATTTCACCAATATTTTCCATACCCTGTGCACCAAATTGGGTATCAAAGACTCTGAGCATCATCAAGTTCTCAAATACCGCAGATGTTTGCATAGATACATTCAAACATAAATGGATTTTATGGACATCGTCTCATTGGGCACAACTTATAGATACACTATCAATATCAAGGATAAATTTAAGCAGAAGAGGTGAGAGTTTGGATCTGCAAACTCCTCACAACCGAAGTAGGGAAAAGGCAGCCCAAAACCACATAGAAAGGGACGAAGTTGAGATGGTCGATCTCAGAATAACCAATCCAAGCCTCAATACAAGAAGAGAAATGACAAGATGAAGAAGGACACGTAAAAATGGTGTGAATACCATAAAATCCGTTGGAACAACATTGAAGAATTCTTCTCCAAGAAGTCATTCATGGTCGAGCTAAAGGCTTCCGAGTTGGAGGCCAATTCTCATGATTCTGAATCAAATACCAAAGGAGGGAAGAAAAGTCTCGATGTTTAAACTAGTTCCACTATCACTACCACCAAAATCTAGCCAAGGGAACCAGAAGAACTAGAGGAAGGGGAACGTCTCTTTCACTCACAAATTTGGGTAAAAGGGGCTCTGATTCATTTCATTATCGATAGAAAAATTCAAAAGAACGTGATTTCAACAGAGGTCATCAAGCAGAAGGACCTGCCAACAACTCTGCGCCCGCAACCCTACACCATCGGCTAGCTTCTCCAAGGAAGATATCTTTGTGTCAGCCAGCAGTGTCATCTACCCTACAACATCAACCCTTTCAAAGATGAGGTATTGTGTGATATTTATCCCCTTGAAGTTTGTGATGTTCATTTAGGACAACCATATTTTTGGAAGTGTCATGTTGTGTGTGAGTTTAGACCCCACAATTTTATTATTACTTTGGGTAGAAAATTGTATAGGATACCAGAGTTAGCGCTGCCTACCACTATTTCTTTAATCTCTACTAATAAATGCAATAAGGTCATTTCACAGAATGAGAATTTTGTCTTCTTTGTAATCCATTCTCATAGTAAATAGAAGGTCGTCGCCACATCCATGGCCTCTACATAGAGCCTCTCTTTGCAGTAGAAGCAGGTGGATGGGATAGTGGAAGAATATAGAGACATATTCTCCTCACCCACCGAGGTGCCAACAAAATTCCAAGTCAAACATCCAATTGATCTAACCCTTGGTGCACCTCTACCTAATGGACCAGTCTATCATCGCTCACTGATGGAAAATGAAGAAATAAAGCGTCAGTTCCAAGATCTTCTTTAAAGGGGCACATCATACCCAACTCCTCCCCTTATGGAAGCTTGATTGTACTCGTGCAGAAGAAGTAAAATAATTCATGGATATGCATTGATTACAGAGCCTTAAACATAATCACAATCAAGAACCAATACCCAATTTCCAGGATTGATGACCTTCTTGACCAACTCAAGGGGGACAAGTTCTTCAACAATATTGACCTAAAGTCTTCCTACCACCAAGTTCCCATCGAACCAACTGATGTTTGGAGAAAAACATTCAAATATAAAGAAGGTCTCTTTGAATGGTTGGTCAAATGATGTTGGAAGAAAACATTGTCCACGTTGAAGTAACATATCACATGTATTATATACAAATCATATTTTAATGAAGAAATCAAAAGCTTATAGTTTTTAAAACCAAATTATCTCATATAACATGTTTTATAGTGTAATAATTTGTCTGTCCATCCACACTATGACTTTTTCAGTTAGCAAGCCACGGGTGGACAATAATGTTGCATAAGCTCTGATGGTTTTAGTCCAACTGGAAGGTTTGAAACATCTGGTAAGCTTTTTTACTCAATGCATTTACTTGTTTTTTTTCAGCACTCCTTGTTTTCTGGTCCATAACTCCTTGTTCCAGTGTCCATGCCATGCCTCCTTCTTTTTACAATGTGCATGTCAGTTTTATAGTCATCACAATTTGTTTCAGTTTCGGTGGAGTGTTTCATATCTGGTTCCCCCAATTGCGGTTTGAGAAACTACCTGGAACACAAGCAAGTACATATCATATTTGATTTAATTATGGTTTGAGAGAATTCCTAGGTTTTGAGTGATTTCCTGGAACCCAAGCGAGTATGTCACAGATATGGTTTAATTAGGGTTTGAGCGACTACCTAGTACCCAAGCGGGTGGTGCCATAGGTTTTCTTACAATCATTTCCTTCGAGCCATATGACTCTATTCCCATATTGCAATGACACCCTGGACCATCCTTCCCAATTCTTCTTCCTTATCAATCTATCACTCGAGAATTCAATCAATCAATGTTCAAATTTGAAGAGAAGATTTCAGCAAAAGGGGTATAAACAAAGGTAAAGAAACCAACAAATTTTTCTCTGGCAAACGTCTCTACCAATTATTTATGGTTTTCTGATTGACCATTACTCTTGGAGCATGGCCTTTGATTTTTGCTCTATGTATCGCACCAAATCCGGGTCTTTAACTGAAAGGGATATATGCTTTGGTACTAGAACAGAGCTTGGAGGGTGATATTTCTTAGGGGAATGTAGCTAGGTGTGTGCTTTCAACAGTGTGTTGTGCTAAGAGATACCAATCCATGAACTAATTGAAGAAGCAAAAGAGAGCATTGGGCATTCTATTGTGTCTATATTGGGATTATTTTTCTTGGTCAGCTTGCATAAGGAAGGGTCTAAGCTAGGGGATTTATTTTTGGTGATGATATAGGCTTGGATGCAAGCTAGGATACAGACTTGGATGTAAGAAAGGATGCAAGTGGGAATACAGGCTTGCAATATTTAATCTCTCAAGTGGGAATGTAGGCTTGCATTATTTAATCTCTCTCCTACTTGTCAAGATCCATAGTCTATTCTACACTGGCCACTATTTATTTTCAGTTCAGTCAAACCTACCAGGATGACTTGTGGGGTTCAAGGCGACTAAATGTTAGCAAAACTTCTCCGACTTCCTAATTTTCACGAGTTTAAGGTTTGCAGGGATGGGAGATTGTGGGTCAGGGAAGGTTGTCTTGCTTCTCACATGTTCAGAGTTGAAGGTTTGCAGGGATGGATGATTGTGGGTCAAGGAAGGTTGGCTTGCTTCTCACATGTTCATAGGAATGACCTATGAACATGGAAGAAGAAGAACAACATGGAGCATGAAGATAAACATGGAGCAAGAAGATAGGGAGGGATAGAGAGGACAAAGAGAAACATGCATAGAGCAACATCCAACATCCATATAAACCAATCAATTACAGCAACATACCAAGCAACCAAGAAATTTCTTATAATACTTGCAAGGGACATGCAAGTGACCAAGTACTCAAAGACACGATTGCCAAGCACTCTGCCAAGTGCCACTATGAGACAACAACACTAAAGACAACATCCATATCAACCAAGCAATGATGACAACATACCAATCAATGATGAAAACATACCAAACAATTGTTTATAGTACTTGCAAGGTACATGCAAGTGACCAACTACTCAAAGACACGACTGCCGAGCACTCTGCCAAGTGCCACTATGAGACACCAACACTAAAGCCACCAAGTGCTCAAAGACATGGCTGCCAAGCACTCTGCCAAGTGCCACTATGAGACACCAACACTAAAGCCACTTCTAGACATTGTAAAGGGGTTATGGACTTTACATTATAAAGGGGGTTATTGACTTTATGGGTACAAAAATATTAAACATTTAATGTCTGGGAATTAATATTAAGTTGAAATTTAACATTCATTCCCCTTTCTTACTGCATATGCAGTTGATTTAGTTTCAAACCCTTTGTTGCATATGCACTTGATTTAGTTTCAAACCCTTTGTTTCCTATGTTTGAGAAGCCTCTTGCCTCTATATGAGGCCAAATCTTGGATAAATGAATGAAATGCAACTTAAAAAATGTAAAAGTTACCCAATAATTTATGTTAAAACATGGAAAGGCCACAAGTTCATCTACATGATTAATAGAAATGCAGAAAAGAGGCCCTACTCGCATGGACTAATAAGGAGTAGAAATGCAGAAAAGAGTCCCTACTCGCAGGGACTAATAAGGAGTGTTGGCACTCATAATGTATTCATACGGAAAATAATTTTAATATACAAAGTATTTCCAGCATAACTATAGTGCAAGCATAATAATATTAATTTCTGGTTGTTGCACGCAATGGAAATCTTAATAAAGACCTTGGATGAGACTCAACGATGCCATCTAACCCCTGTCTCGTGGCACGCAAATTTATTCTCCATTGATATCTTTATACTTTGAGACTTAGCACTAGGTTTGTTGCACACAAAGTGATTCTCCATTGATATTTTTATACTTTGTGACTTAGCACTAGGTTTTTTGCACCTGGAGGTAACGACGATTGGCATCGAATGTGTTCCAATATTGGCAAAGACCTTGTATTTAAAACAAAACCCAATGAATATTACTGTACACCAAAATTAAACCGGCATAAAAATGAAGTTACCAAGGAGAGAAGGGTTATAAATTTAACCACGTATGCATAGGTCTGGTATTCGTTGGAGAATAAAAATGATGTTCTCGGAGATAGGGAGAACCTGTAAATGAATCCAAAAAAATAGTTATAAGCTATGAAATAAATCCAAGTTAAATATATCCTAGCATAAATTAAATTAAACGACGAGAGAAGCAACGACATTCTCACCTTATTTTGTATAAACTATGGTGTTCTCACCACATACACCATAATATTTCTTATTGCTTTGGCTTGAGATCACAGTGAAAACAAGCATACTCTAATGTGAGAACAAAACCTTAAGCTTGACAGGTCTGGAAAGAACATAACACCATGTTATAAATATGCCCCTTCTACATGCATGGATAAATTTGGGAATTTAAACTCAAAACCTTATTGAACATAACATTTCATATCATGATACTTACTAATTGAACCCATGAAATTATGTTATTTAATCTATGGATCTTAAACTATAATTTAATTTTAGTTTGAAACCTTTATGTTGCTAATAATATAGATAACTAATCTATGAATGTAGGAATGCAAATAAATCCCATACTTGTTATGTACAATAAATAGGTTAGAAAATTTTACCTTAACGAAGAGAAGAAATTACCTACATTTAGCTTTGAAAATACCTACACATAATGGAAGTCCTTTTAAATGAAATATATGAATAATGTAGTGTTTTCTTATTATAAAAATGTATAATGGAATAACAAGTTAAACAAAGGTGATACCTCTAATGAAAAGAGGAATCATATAACGATAGCCTAAGTTGAAATTTGGACCTTTCCTCTACTATGTTGTCTTTTAAAGATTATTTTCTCCTAGATATCATGTTCCATGGTGGAGTCATAGCCCTAGATCATGGATGAATTGTTTTTGAGAGTGTACGAACAAATTTTTTTAAGATGGGGTGGAATGTCGAGGTGTTCAATCAGTAGATGATTTTAATTAAAAGAGAAGTACCATTTATGTGTTTATAACATTTTTTATGGCTAATTCAGTTAACTCTATTATGGTATATTTGTATATATTTATGCATGTGTTTTGTGTTGTTAGAACTTCATAATTGTTGTATATCGAGGGCATGGTAATTAATAAATGGTAAAAGAAAAAAATTGTTCTATGGCATGGTTTAGCCTAGAGGCTAGGGACGTTACAAGGTATGTAGTAGCATCACCTCTTTTATTCTCCTTCCTAAGTTGCATTGGAAAACACCCCTCCTTTACTTACATTTGTACTTTATGAAGATTAGTTTGTTCATATATTTGATTCCAATTATTCACATATGATTCTAATACATACATGTACACTATTTCTCTATTAGTGGCTATGATCTCTTTGTCATGGATCCACTATGTACTCATTTTTCATGGCCATGATCATTACCTCTATACATAGTTCATGGACCTATAGTGTACTTGATCTATCGTCCATGCTTACATCACTTCAAAGCATGGATATGACCACCTCAAAAAGAGGGTAGTCTCATACTTATTTTCTTCTGCAATTTATGTTCTCATATGGTGTTCAATAAACTATGGCTAGGCCTTCTACACACTCTCCTCCCAGATTATGTAATGTATGTCGGCCATTTGTTACCTTTCTTACCTCATACATTATGGGACATATGTTATAGCATGTTTTTCCATGTCATTGAAAGAATGAACTTGTTGGTCTAAATTTTATATCCCTTTCCCACTTGTAGACGTGATTTCCACCCATTTGGCCCTCAAAATATATAAAAAAAACCCATTTTTTCTAGTCATACAGTCCCTATGCATTGACATGTAACATATGCAACTTTTCATACACTTATTGCTCTTTAGAAGATAGCATATGCACTATTTTGGCATAAAAAACATATAAAATGGTGAATTTTCAAGTGCAGTTCACAAGTTTCTCTAGTACTTAACCTCCTATATCTCATGTATAACTACTTCAACCAATTTTCTGGAGTATAAATTAATGTCGTGATAAAGAGGAGAGAAGGTAATCTTAGAAGTATCATTATGCTAGCCAAATTTTATTGAGTTTGCAAGCCCCTTCCTAAGTTTTTAATAATTATCCATTTATGTACGGAAAAACCTATTCTCAACATTATTCCTAACTTATCCCATTCAAGAAGAGACTCATTTTGTTTCCCTAACTTGTTGAGAGGGAGGATTTTAAAGGTGTGAGGATTCTTTAGTGTCTCGTATGAAGGAATTCATATGTTATCTCTAGAGTAGTGCCGCAATGGTATTAGGTGATATCTGTATATGCCATTTTATCTTCATTTTTAATGATAACTCTGTTTCTTGTCCCAATTTCATTTCACTGATTCATTGTTGGAATCTTTGTTTGCATTGGATTATATTAAAACCGAAATCCTTAACATAGGTACTACAAGTAATTAAGAATTAGATATTGTAACTATCTCTATCATAGAATAATCTCTTTATAAGTGGATATTGATGAGGAAAGAACTAGAGTGGATGACTTGGGAAAGAATTCACTAAACATGTCTTATTTGAAAGTTGGAATCCAAGTAGGTGTTCTTTCCTCTCTTATGCAGTTAGTTATTTATCTATTTGTAACTAGTTCTATCATTTAGATATTTTTCTTGGAAGGAATCCATCGTATGTGATCTTCTCTATGAGATCATAGGGGATTTGTTCCCGAAACATGAATTTTCAAGTATAGAAATCATTAGGACTAGTGAGAGGAAATCAATTGTAGTATGGGGATAAAACAAGTTTGTGCTTTGTTACCTACTATTTTTGGCATTTCTATTGACAGGTTAGAGGATTTCCTAGAGGAAGGTTATCATATACATTCTATATGTAGATGATATTTTCATGTTAGGATGATGCTCCTCTGATATTGATAAGAAACTTAAAATTCTAGAATATTTTTGTATAACTTTAGGATGTGTATAAATACAGATAAAATAAAGGTAATAGAAATTAAATTAAAGAACATCAAATACTCAAATTTTGTTTAAAATAATATCAACTTAGAAGAAATCAATTTTTATAAGTATCTTGGAATTGATTTTCATCTCAATTAAATTGGAGATATGCTATTGGATCTATAGGATAGAGAAAATAATAAATGGAGGTTGGAAATCCTATTTTGGTCTTGATAAAATTGTAAAGATGAAAATTTTTTTATTTGAAAAAAACAAAAATTGATTTGATACCTTGATTATTGCTATGAGTTTTAAGGATAAAGTAATTCTAGCGAAATTTTGAGGAAAATCAAGAAAATACAAAAGTGTTTTTATGATAAATAACCTTAAAAATAAGTATATTATATCGTATCCAATCTTTATTTTAGAAAATTGTCTTCCACCTTTTTGATATTAAGTCTATGATTAAGTACTTAATATACAAGTACATCATATGCAACTTGAATAATGTGAGGATTCCTATCATTACTTCAAACAATAGTAAAATCCACTCAAGTCTAAAAAGAGGTTGGACTTGTTATCACTCCAAGAGTCACTCTAGATTGTAAATCAAGTGACTTTGGTAACTTAATCAAATGTTCAAATAAAGGTATAAAATGGATCAAGTTGAATGAATTGGCTATAAACTTAATCACTTCAGATACACATGAATACACTTAGACATATAGGGCCTTCAACTATAATATTTAGATAGTTTTTTAAAGATGAAAATGGATGAACAATACTAATTATACCAGCAGAATCACAAATAGAATATCATATATGATTGGATAGATATACCATGTAAAATTCTTGTGATTCTAGTTTACCAATGCAAATACAATATGCTAGTTATCAGCCATTGAATAAACATAGAAAAATGAACATGTACTCACTCACATGTACAAAATAGAAAGAAAGATGAAAGTTTGAATAGATTCAGTGAAAGAAGCTTATATTCCAATATGTATTCAAAGTGTCTTTCATAAAAGAGTTTAGTCAAACCTTCAAAGTCGAACCTTTTTCCATGTAAACTTCATAGGATAAATAACCTTTACAAACTTCAACTAAGATCCTCAATTCATGGATCTAAATATTACATGTATACTTGAATCTGATCTATTACAAAATTTTAGAAATTAGATCATATTGCTAAGGGATTAGATCCCTATCTAAAACTAAGCCTTTGAATGCTTCATAGGCTTTGCTAGAGGATGAAAGAGATATTCTTGAGTCATCGTTAACACATGGGCCTTGATTCACCCATTCTTTGATCAGGAAGGAGTCCAAATCTGACTTGTCTTCTTATACATTGAGGATGGACGGGTTTGGAGTGCGATACACATAAAATAGATGGTTAGCGCTACAAACTCCTGTAGATGTCTGTCTTGCCAGAATACTCAAAAAATTTCTTGAAATTTGTCTTTGAAGGCTGGGAGTCTGCCTCATATAAACACATACCATTGTAATTTACTGATATTATTGATATTGCTTAGGCTTCATCTCAATAATCAGGTATTTATACTTTCTTTCCTTAATGTAGTTTCCATTCACCTTCATACAACTTAAAAACTAAAAGACAAGTATGAGGGCTTGTAATGATGTTGCACCTATAACTTTCCACTGTAAAACTAATGAAATAATTCTTGAAAACTTCAATTACCTGCACCTTCATATGAACTTTTATCAAACCCTCACATCAAAACAAAACATGGTATACATTTGATGTCTGCATTACTAAGATCTTGAGAATTTCACTAATGGTCTACTATGTTGTGTAGCAGTTCTTTGCAAGTGATCCAAACTTGCAATCATCAAAACCTTTCACTTAATTTCCTTATATCCCTTTAAAACCAAAATTTACAACTTAATATAGAAAAAAAGAAAAATTCCATGTTCAATAACCTTGAAGAAAAATATGAGCAATGGATATCTGAGGTATAACATGTTCATCATAGGTTAGCAAAATTTGATCACAAAACTTTGAAACAACATCTGCATATTAATCATCTTGCTTGGAAGAACTAGGAGAAGTGGTATCTTTCAAGAAGATTGCCAAGTTCTTCTTACTAAGCATGTTCTTAGCCAAATATGTGTCTTCAGTCAACTTCCTATTGTCTTCTCTCAAGATGAGGTTCTACTTGTACATGTTTACTAACTGAGTCCTTTGTATTCCTTTCCTCTTGATACTTTTTATTATCCTAGTACATTCTTCAGCTAGATCATCCATCTAACTTGAGAGTTGTTGGCTAAGTGTAACATTCTCTTGATGTAATTTTTGGTTCTTATCCTAAAATTATTTGAGTTGTCTATTTTCATTCTTGAGTAGTTGAGCCTGATTAGTTTTAGTTCCTTGATTTGTCTCTGGGGATGGATCTAGTATAGGCTCTGTTAATTGGAATATGGCCTCAAGTGCTTCCTTTTCAAGAGGAGAAACTTTAAATTTTGACAACCTAGTTCTAGGCTTGATAACCTCAGTGGTTTGATGAGATTCCTCTGCTAGTACAAGTTTTCTTCTGGATGAATTTATGAGGGATGGTGTACCAATTTTAACTTGGATAGTCTAGGCATTATCTTCAATTTCCATTTGAGGAAGCTCCATAGGAGGCTCTAGTTGTTCTTCAATAACTACCTCTTTAGCCTTTCCTTTCTATTATCTCTCTTAGAAACTTGGACAGGTGAAGATTATTAAGGAATGGGGTCTTCAGAGGAATGTGGTACTTCAAATGAGGGAGCAGAGGAAAGTGTTACAGTCTTCTTCCTACGAGTCTTGGATTTTGAATTTATATACGTCTATTAAAGAAAAAATGACTAATATATTAAGAATAGTGATATAAATTTGGAAATTACAAAGGGATACATTAAAATTTATTTAGGTTTATTAAAGATAGCATGACTCACATATTAAAAATAATTATATAAATTTGAAAATTACACTAGATAAAAGTTACACTATTTAAAAAAAATTAATTATTAATATTAAGGTTTTATATGGAAAAAAAAAATGAAATTTTTTCATTTAAGTGATAATGGATATAACATTAAAATTGAATATTATTTTTTATTTTTTAAAGTTAATCAAATTTTAAATGTTATTAATAATAATAATATTATTTTACTTCCCCATATGCAGGTGTCCACCTCGCGGGTTCTTCCGCCCTACTCAACACAGACTACAATCATCGATCACATGCCACCTCACACATCCCTCATGCATATTAATAGTCTTGTCCTCCTAAGATGTCGTGCTTATTTAATGACCTATCATCACTCATAAAACATCATGTCCCATCCTTCCATGGCTCCCACACTCCTCTTGCTTGGATTATGTACCCTACAAAAGTCCACATGCGTCATAGGGCTATTAGCCTTAATGACACCTTATATGACACCCCCCCCTCTTTGCGCATATCTCTCGACCACCTGCAACCTCTCTCATCATTCTTCCATTGTGTCTTTATTGCATTGGCTCTCTTCTATACACCAACGGTTTCTCTCTGCTCATTGTTTCAGGTGGTGGCTCTCCTCCCTGCCAGTGCTCCGAAAGCATGTTTTTTCCCTCATGCCTCCCTACAAGAGAGCCACTGCCACCCTGGGGAAAAGTGGTCGTGGATGGCGAGCCTCTAGATTTCCTCCCCTGCCCTTCCTTACCAACGAGGATTGTTATGACCATTATGTTCCTGAATCGCTGCGACAACTTCTAGATGATTGGGAAAAATAGGTCTTGGGCTCCCTACCAGCATCCTCCAAGCACCATAGAAATTATTGGGTGGTAAAAAACCTCATCATCCACACCCTCCTCAACCTCCCAGGCATATTTTTTTAGAGCCTCCTTATCTCACCACGCTCACCTCAATCCCTCAACGTTCTCCCTCTTCCCTCTGCTCCTCCCTCCCACGACACTTGTCCACCTCCTTTAATGTCCCACACTATCGCCTCAGTTCCTTAGAAGAATCACAACAACTCAACAATGGTGACGACTCTAGACTAGTACAATTCATAGAGAGCTCCCTTCATCAAACACACAAGTCTCCCGATCAAGGAGCCAAGCTCGAACAACTCCATATCCTCCAGTGACAGTGACAAAAATATCAGTGGTTGCCCAGTGGTGGAAGAAATTCCCTTGGATTCTCCTCCCATTGTGACCATCAATCACTTTTGATGCTTAGGCCCCTAGTTATTTTTTTTCCAGTATTTATATTTTGAAATTGCAATTTTTTTTCTATTTTCATGATTAGCAAGCAAACAAACAACTATATATAAGTTTTGTAATCTTGGTTTCCCTTCAAGGGTAGGAAGAACACTCGAGTCTCTTCCCTTATTGGATTCCCTTCAAGGGAAGGCAGAACACTCCAGTATCTTCCCTTCCTAGTTTCCCATTAAGGGAAGGCTCAAGTTTTTTTCCATTCCAAGGAACAATCATTGTTTACTGTAATTCTACTGTATTTTTAATAGATTAGTACTAGAACTTACAAAAAGAAATATAATTATTTTACTTATAAAACTATAAAACATTACGAACTATATATTAGGTAAAATTTATTAATATTATAATAAAGTAATGTAATTTAAAATATATTAAATTATAAAAATATATTATTATTATTTTCCCATGGAAAAAAGCATAACTTTATTCATCCAAAGAGACAAAATTACATTATGTAGGCGCTTCAAGGAGAACAACGCCTCACGGGTGTAGTATATGTATCGAAGGAAAATAAAAGAGTTTTTAGAATTTTTTTGACTTTATACCATGTAGAGAGTTCCAAAAAATTATCAGTTTAAGTTACAAGTATTGTATCCAATGGAATGTGAATCTGAGCTATTGTAGTTGCAAATTGTGAATTTGTTGCCCTGTGGTCTTGTGTATATTCCATCCAAAAATTCATGTTGTTGATTGCATCCAAAAAGGATTTTAATGTTGTTTTTGTTCTTTTTGTGGATCCTGTTGATGGACTGTTGTGTCTATAAAAGGTCGGTGGTAAAATGCTTGTGAGTTTCCATCCTTGCACTCTATGATGTGCCAATTTCCCAATGTAAGGAGGAACCGTACTTTTGAGAGTGCATCCACTACCATGTTCATGTTCATGTAGACATGGGAGATAGTCACAGTGTCAAAATTTTCTAGTAGGCGAAAAGTATCCTCTAGAATAGGGAGGAGGAAAATGTTATGACACTGTTGGAGTTTCCTTGCCCAATTCACTAAAATCATTGAGTCCCCAAAGATCTAGATATGTCACATATATTTTTCTTTTGCAAAGATAAGTAGAAGTTTTAAAGTCAAAAGCTTTGCATAGTTGTTTGTACCCTGTCCCAGCCCTAGTTTTGTGTGAAAGGAGAGAGTTTTTCAAATATGTAATACGAAACCACCCCCAAAATGATGGTTCTATGAGGCCCCATAAAAGTAAGCCCACGACTGAGACTTTTCTATTTTTTCTGGAATGTAATGATGTATGCTTGGGCCTTTTTTGGTTTGAGGGAAATGTGAGAGAATTGAGAGGCTCTATGCAAAAGTTTTTTTTGGTACAAAAGATTTGTTGAGGAAAAGAGTTGTGTTTCGGGCCAACCAAATGCTCGAGATTAGGATTTGGGTGAGGGATTTTAGTTCTTTGTATCTTGGGTCGTGAAACCAATCTTTCCAGGCTTGTTCCAGACTTCATCTTCTCGAAGAGCAAGTTTGTCTGATGCTAGTTGAAACTTCCATTCATAATCTTTGGGTAAAGGGGAATGTAATAAATAGATGGTATGTTGTTTCATTTTCCAATTGGAAGACAGAAAATCTACTAGGCCCTTCAAACTGTCGCTTTTGTAGAATTTTCCATGTAGGGATTTTCCCATTTAGTGTTTTCCCAAAGAAAGAGTTTTTTTTTTTGAGGGAATTTTAGCTTCCATAGTCCTTTCAACCACCAGGATTGGTGTTGTTGAAATAGGTCCAAGTTTAGTGAAATATAGCCTAATTTTGGGGTGTAAACACCTAAAGGGTCCTTTTTCCAGACCAGTTCATCCTCCCTATCAATAATTCTAATGTGTCTGACTTGAAGAGATTCAATGTAGTTTTTGTAGAGTATTGAAGAGGCTCCTGTTAGCCCTAGGTTAGATACTCTCTTCCATCCTTGATTCCACAGTGTTGTTGTTTTTGGGTCAACCAGCTGAGAGAGTAATAAAATATTTTTCTTATGGAGAAGGTTGATAAGATCTGGAGGGAGAATATGTGCGGTCCCACTTCCAGGCTAAGGACCTTCTCCTATGCGGAGTAGATTTCCTCGACCTATTCTCCAGGAAATTCCTTCACCAATAAATGGAAAGGAGGATATAAGAGATTTCTAGAAAATGGAGCCTAAAGCATGTGACATGTTTGGGGATCTGATCTAGTCTTCCAGTGTCCCTGGGGCTATATATTTTTGAAAGATAACAAAGGAATAGAGGTTTCTATTTGTGATAAGGCTCCAACCTATTTTTGTTTCCAAATATTTTGAGAACATAAATATTTTTTTGAGCCCCCATCCTCCCCGGGATTTTGTCCTTGCTAAAAGAACCCATTTTTCCGAAGGCTGTATGTTTTTGTCTCCAGAGCCTGACTAGATGAAACGAGAGAATATTTTTATGATATTTTCCAATGTTCTTTTTGGTATCCAGGCCAGGGACATCTAGTAGACTGGGATGGCCTCTGTTACTTCTTTAGTTAGTGTGATTCTTCCTTCCCTTGAGATCCACCTCAAGCTCCATCTAGAAAGACTTTTCTCCAGTTTCAAGATGAGCCATTTCCAGTCATTTTTGAGATAGTTATTTGGTTTTAGGTGAAAAACAAGATATTTTCGGCCATATGATAAGTCTTGGAGAGTGAATGGAAAGAGCCTTTTGTAAAACTCTTCCTCCTCTTTTTCCATTTTTGAGAAGGAGAGGGTGGATTTTTTATAATTTATTTGTATTCCAGTTGTTGAATGAAAGAGGGAGAGGATACTTGAAAGTACTTTTGAATCCTGCCTTTGATCACTACATAATATGTGAATGTTGTCTACAAAGAGTAGATGAGTGAGTATTTGACTTGTGTTAATCTATATTTCGTGGAACTCCATTGTTCTGATTGCATTTGATATGGCCCTTCTCAGTCCCTTAGCCACAAGTAAAACGAGTAAGGGGGAGAGGGGGAAACTTTGACAAAGTCATTTTTTGGAAGTGAAGAAAGGGGAGACTATTGTGTCCCTTAGTACTACAAAGTAAATCGAGGAGATGCAAGCCATTATGCATTTGAGAAAGGGGACCTAGAATCCAATATGGGTGAGTAGGAGCCTGATATAAGACCAATTTACTATGTCAAATGACTTGGAGAGGTCAATATTTAAAATGGTGCCCTTTTCTTTTTTGGTTTTTAGACTATGTAGTCTGTCTTGTGCTACCCCAATTGCTTCATGAATTTGTCTTCCTTCTATGAACCCAAATTGTTCTTTTGATATGGACAAGGAGAGTAATGGATTCAGCCTTCATGAAATAATTTTTGCAACAATTTTGTAGATGCAATTGCAAAGAGAGATGGGTCGGAAATCATCAAAGGAAAGAGGATCATTCACCTTAGGAATATGTTCTATGAATATGGTGTTTAGAGGAACATGAATTCTTCCATTTAATTTGGATTCCTCTATGACTTTGAGAATATCCTTTCCAATCAGATCGAACAAGCCCAAGTAGAATTCAATGGACCAACCATCTGGA
Source organism: Picea mariana (assembly GCA_032191745.1). NCBI lineage: Eukaryota > Viridiplantae > Streptophyta > Pinopsida > Pinales > Pinaceae > Picea > Picea mariana. Next base: position 23,117 of record JASDQU011101433.1, read on the forward strand.
CCTGGGCTTTTATCTTTTTGAAAGCTTTGCATAATGTCTTTGAGTTCGGCTTATGTGACTTCTGCATAGATATTTCATTTTTTATCATCATCATCCAACCTGGGGAAGTATAGGGCCAATTTTATGATGTCAACTAAGTTGGCCCTTCAGTCATCTTTGAATAAAGTATGGAAATGTTTTTTCCCCATGTTTTCTATCCCTTCAAATAAAGAGGCAGGTTTGTCTTCCTGATCCTTTAAGCTCTAGATTATATTTGTTGCTTTCTGAACTTTTTCATAAGTGTGGAAGAATTTTGTGTTTTCATACCCATTTTCAAGCTAGATTTCCCTATTTTTAAGTGTCCATATTGCTTCCTTGTCGGGTAGAAGTTTCCTTCGTTTTCATTCAAGATTTTTGAGTGTATCTCAAGAAGCATTCGAAGATAAACGATAATCAATATTTTGGTAAATTTCCTCCAACTAGTCCTTAGTGCTTTTGAGTTCCCACTCTTCTTCTTTATGTTTTGTTTTTGCCCAGGGAATGACCAGGCTCTTAATTAATTTTAAGTTGTCCATGAATTGTATGGTTGCCAGTGTTTCCCTAGAATACTAGACAGGAGTCCAATTGTCTTTAACCAATTTTTGGAAGTTGTCTTCTCTGAGCCAGTTTGAGTTAAATTTGAAGGGGGTGATCGACTTTTTTGGTCCTTGTTCAAGGGTTAACCGAACAGGGGATTGATCTAAGTATCCCCCACTTCCTATCCATTTTCAAAATGAGAGAGGAAGGAAATATAGTGTTTTGGTAATCACAAACTGGTCTAATATTTTTTCCATGTGTTCTTCCCCGTCTCTTAAATTTCTCTAGGTGGGGAGTAGTTTGGTTGCCTCAATGTCAATGAATCCATTTGTAGCCAACAAGTGGCTAAGGAAAGTTTTTTTTGGATATGGGTGAGCCGAGGGGTCCCATATTTCCACTTCGCCAAGGGATAAGTTGAGGTGTCTGTCAATAATTAGATTTTGTGACCTCAATAGTTCTTTTCTGAAGAGAGAATTCCATAAGTGACTCATGTCTGTGTTTGGCCCATAGATATTTAGTATCTTGAGAGTCATCCCTAGTCCTTCGACTAGAACCTCAATTCCTAGATAAGAGTTTGAGGCCCATGAGTTTAGGGCCTTTATTTTCTGAGAGAGCCAACTAATGACCAGGTCTCCTGATTTTCCATGGGTGTCCAATACCAGGAAATCCCAACCTGGGAAGAGGCTCGTGACGGCTTGTGTGGCTATGCGTTCATTTGCAAGTGTTTCTTGGAGAAAAATAACATCTGGTTGGTGTAAAGTCACCCACCTTTTGACAGAGGATTTTTTGGAGGGGATCGCTAAACCCCGACAACTGAAGGAGAGGAGCTTCATAGAGGAGCCCTAGCAGGGGAGTGTTTTTATCTAAGGGCCCCAAGGAGGGATTTTTCATCTTGTGGCCATGTCCAAAAGTGCGCGATATTGTTCTATGGAGAGGTGTGATATCCTGCCTATTCATTTTTTATTGTTTCAGGGGGTCCATAGTAGGACCAAGGCCCTTTTGATTCTAGGAAGGGATAATGATTGATCTGTTGCAGATGTGATAACGAATGGTGGAGTTCTTGGATCCATTAGAGGATGGTTCCTTTATGGACGAGGATTTTGTGGAAGAAGGGATAGAGGCGATCGTGGGGGGGATCCTGGAAGAGTGGGAAAGAGGGAGCAGAGGAAGAGGAAGAAGGGAAGAAGGGGGTATTGAGAAAGTGTTGGGGGGATGCGGCCATTTAGGAAAAAATTGAAAGAATTGAGAAATTGAGTTATAGGGTAGGGTAAAGAGAGGTGCATACCAAGAAAGTTGTTGATCAAATGTTGAGGCCTTGTCTCCGAGATGTGTTCAGATCTTTCCCCTTCGCTTGTGGAGGGAATAAGTGCTAAAGTGTTTCTAGTCAGCTCTGGATGATCAGTTGTCGGGGAATCCTTGTATGCTGCTAGAGTGGGGGAGGGAGTCCCCAAATAATTTAAAACAGAGGAGGAGGAGAGGCCCTCAGTTGCATCTGGAAGTTTATGACCATGGCACTTGGCTTCATGCAGAGTATGTCTAGGTCATCTTCTAAAGGGTTTTGGGCAATCTTTAATCACGTGGTCATATTTGTGAAAGCATCTGCAACAAAAGGGTACGCATTCATAGTCCAACATTTGAACTCTTGTGTGTCACAATTATGTAAGATTCATAAATTCTCATAATCCCTCCCTGATGTTGAGGGAGACCAAAATTCAAGCAACTGCCATATCACCGGTAGCAAGGAAACCCATGTCTGTAGAGATATAATCCCCTAGGAAGTTCTCGAGAGCTTTGAAACATCTTTTGGACCAGAGATAAGGGGGCAGGCTTGGGACGCAGACCCAAATTGGAATGTAGTCTAATCACTCGTTGCTCGCATTGAAAGTAGGGTTCCAGAGTTTCATTACAACTGGGGAGTAGTCAATTGTCCAGTTAGATTGGAGTGCATCCATGGCCTGTGTGGGATCTGCGAAGATGATCATAAACCAGCCTCTTGAGAGTCACAATATATTGGGTGAGTTTGTGGAGTTTACTCTCCAATTTTTTGCATCCCAGGCTCGTAGGGTTTTTTCACTGAACTATCAGCCATATGCTTTCCCCACTAGTGTTTTCTCTGCCATTGCCAACAATTCTTCCATCAAAAGGTCGTTGTCGAGGATAAAATTTGGATTTGCTTTTGAAGACCCTAGGCACCTGTTTCACTTTCTCCTCCTTTTCCCTAAGGTGCCTTTGGTATCCGGATCTGATTTGAAAGGAAGATTGGGGCCTGGTGCTCCACTGTGTCTGAGGCCCCATCCATTTAGGCTATGGGGTTGGAGATGTGTTGCTACAAACCATTGCTCCAAAGTTGTGGGGGTATGACCCATAAGGTATTCTTGTCCCTCAAGACAGAATTATAAATTAGTGGAGAAGTCTTCGCTAAACTCTTGGGCTTGAAGGACCATTGCACATTGTTCTTAGAAGAGATAATCCCAAAGAGTGTCTCGGTGAATGCCAATATCTACCAAGCCTTTTGAGAGGAAGGAGGTTAATATGGGATCCATGAAAGTCCAGGAGACAACAATAGTGGGAGGTGATGAGAAGAAGTCTTAGAGAGCATTGGAGAGGGGAGCTACGTGAAACAGCGAGGGATGTGTGATGTAGTGAGGGGAGGTAGCATTGTAGACAGAAGCGAGGGGGAGGGGGGTAGGGCTGATGGAAATCTATCCCAGTGTTTGCATCTGGTCTAGGGTGGGGAGACTGAGAAAATTGATGGAGAGGATCCTAAATCTCCTGAAATATGTGAAAGGAAGTCGATTTGTGAAGCCGAACGGGGCACAAAATTTGGTTGGGAGATCACTTGGGTCGACATGGACAGTTGTTGACAGGAATAAATAGGTGGGATACCAGTTGTGCCCATCCAGGGGAGTAGTTCTCGTAGGTCTAGAGAGTAATCAACCTCTTCATCATAGGTGGCCATAGAGTATCCCTTTCTTGGTGACAGGTCATCCATGGATTCAGAATATGACTGATCTCAGGACACTCAACCCAACTTTGTCTTCTGCACCGGAAGGGGAGGTAAGAGGGGAGTTAGTAGGGAGAGGGACAGGGGAATGAGAGAAGGGTTAGTCTTGAGGTCATGTCAAGGGGAATGCGAGGGCGGCTAGCGAAAAGATATACAATAGCAGGAGTCTCCTGACCATAGTAGGCAGATCGAGAGCCCTCAAGGCTAGAAAACCGAAGATCTCCATTCTCCCTCTCCATTATAAAGATATATTATAAAAGATAAAATATGTTAAAAACTTTGCATCTTGACAATGTTTTGAAAATATTTAATAATAAAAATTTGAAAATATTTAATAATAAAAATGAAAAACACTTTTTTTAAATATGAAAATATATAAAAAAAGTTATTTTTATAACAAAATGGTATAATGTTAAAATGTAACGTTTTTTTTTTTTAATAAGTAAGAAATTTTATAAAGAGCCTTCAAAAACTAGAGTTACAAAATTTGCATGGTGTCATGCTATAATAACTGAACTGCCCTAGAGGGAAACCGGTTCAGAGAGATGGTATTAGAACCAAAGTAACTAGCAATATTTTAGTAGTTGTAAGCATAGTTCATACATAGCAAACTAAGAACAAGAAGCAAAAATCTATTTGAGTGGTACAGAGGTCAGACATGACATGTGGACATAGGTCATACACCTGGCTTGTATCTTTTCCCTCCCAATGGAGAGATGACCAGAGTCATTGGGTCCCAGGGATCCTCTTCAACAATTGTACCCCTCCATTACATCTTCTCTTGCATGGCTGCATCCTCGTCACCGCTTTCCTTTTCGCCACTGGGCCAGGTGATTCCCATTCCCCTGGGCACATGCATGCCCAATCCTCCTGCAACGTGCTCATCGAGTGATTCTTATGCAAAGGGCATGTACTCTGTGTCCATGGCCACATGCATGGCACCCGAGTCTCTATCTCTTGTGGGAAGCCCCCCACCCCCTGAGTTGCATGCCTAAAAGTACTTTGCCTGAGTGTACTCTGTTGTCCCAGTTGCAACTGGTTAAGAGTGGAAGGTCCCCTGGAAAGAGGAGAGGATATGGAGGAGCACAATAGTATTTCCATCCAGTATCTCCAGTCGAAACTGGAGGTCATCTAGTCCTTGTCAAAACTGGAGGTCATCCAGTCCTTGTCGAATCTCAAAGACCAGACCGTGGAGAATGGCGAGGCTATCCTACAGTTGTGAATCTTGGACTGAGTCTATAAATGAATTTGGACTATATTGGGTTCTCGGGAAAAAGGGTGGTGCGCCAAAGGATGGGTGAGTGTAGGAATTCTTTGGCAGGACTGGTGCACTAACTGGTGAGTTTGGTGGGACTACGAGAGGCGACACTAAAGAAGAAGCCAAGTCAAAGATGGGCCCTGGGTGAAAACCTGGTGAACTATCAGAGAGAGCCAACCCTTTGAGCCGGGAAGCTGGAGGGGAGGAGGGGGCGCTTGGGAAATGCTCAGGCTGAGACTGCGAGCAGTGCAAGGGGGGTG
>JASDQU011101435.1:13197-42197 GCA_032191745.1 Picea mariana
CGAGGCCTTCCCCGAATGCGAGGCATGGTGAGTGGAAGGACTGAGCTATCGGCTTGAAGATTTTGGAAAAGCTTAATCACAATCGAGAGCGGTGTGGGCGGTCTGCTGTCCCAATTAAAACAAGGAAAGATGCTTAAGTTGTCCATTAGCATTAACGTTGAGCGTTGAATGCACTGGCCTTCCGTGCTCCATCCACGCGCGAATGGCTCCATCGCGTATTAGTGCTCTACTTAGGCCGAGGCTTGGCATAACTGCTCGCAGCTGGGAGGGATGGCGTTATAAATGGCATGCCCAGTTGGCACCGCCACGTGCGTTGGCTGCGTTTGCATGTGCTCAGATTGACAGCGAGGCACCCCATCCGGGGGCAAGAGGTCCGTGTTGGAAAGGAGCTGGCAGTGTTGTAAAATGCTAGATGTTTCCTGAGAGTGGCCATCCCAGACAGTACTTTCCATCTCCCTTTGGGCGCCCTCATTTGCCAAGTAGTCAGCCACTGCATTAGCCTTTCACTTGACATGGGAAGGTGTGATTCTGAGGCTACGGTTGCAGAGTTTGGAAAAGTTCTCAAGCAGAGCAGCTAGTCTCCAACTCGGTGAGATTTTTTGTGGAGTGGCCTCGTGTAAGATTTTGTTGATCAGCTGAATGATAACTTGAGAGTCCCCCTCTAGAATGATTTGATGATTGGGCAGGGATATGGCTAGCTGGATTCCCTGCAGTAGCCCGGTGAGCTCCGCGACGTTGTTGGTTGTTTCTCCCAGGTATCCTGCTGTCATGAGGAGTATTAGCCCACTGGGGTCACGAACCGCCGCTCCGTATCCTGCTGGTCCTGGGTTGCCTTTCGAGGCCCCATCAAAATTGACTTTAACAAAGCCAGTGGGTGGGGGGGTCCAAGAGTTGGGGCTGGGAATGTGAGTCTGGGGTGTTTGTGCCATAATCAGGTCGTTCAAATTATTCTGCCAGCTATGGAGGATGCTGAGCTCGTCAGTGTGGCAGTTCTTATCACTTCCTTTCCAGCTTCTGCTTCTAATTGTTTCTTTGATGTGGGCAACCACGTTGTTCCAGGTGAGGTCCGGAGAGGAGTTCAAGGAGTGGAAGATGCTTTTGTTTCATGCTTTCCAAATCTGCTAGAGTATGAAGCCTGGGAGAAGTGTCCAGATATGGTTTAGAATGGGATTGCTAAAGCTAATATCTCCCCAGTGGCCTATAGTTTCCCTGATGCTGCTTCTGTTCTGACCAGACCTGCGCATGATTTGGGCTCCTTGATCCCAGATTCGTTGGCTGTAGATACATCCATTGAAGTGATGCTCCTTGGTTTCTTCTTGGATGTGGCATAACACACAGATGGAGGGTCCAACGAAACCCCTTTTCCGAAGGTTATCCCAGGTTAGAATGCGATTGTGGATGATGAGCCAGAGGAAAGTAGATATCTTCGGCGAGAGAGCTTTATCCCATACTTTTTCCCAGATGATGTCCTTGACTTGAATGTGATGGTTGGCATGTAAGTGGTAGGCTTCTTTTACCGAGAAGTTCCCTGAGGCCAAGTGACCCCAGCGAAGGATATCAGGGCCGTCTTTGATGGGGATTTTTCTACTCGCCGCTTCCTTTTGCCAGACCGAGATATCCACGTCAGGAGAGGTGCCCAGCTCTGCATGTGTTGTCTTCCATTGCCTCCAAGTTTGGTTTGGTTCCCTGGGTTTCCAAGGTTCGTTGACCTTCAGAGAAGGGGTGTGGTGGAGGGCGTGATGAAGTGGTGCAAGCGTGATGAGATCGGTCATCAGTTTTAGTTGCTGCCAGGAGTCTGGCCAGAACTTTGCACTTTCGCCATTGCGGATCTCCCAGAAGGTGTGTTTTTGAATCAAGTCTCTGTTCTACCAGGCCGTGTTCCAGATGCTTGAGCCCGGTACTCTGGTGTTGTGTCGGATCAGTTGGTCAGGCTGCAAAGTTGGGGCGTACTTGTGTTTCCAGAGTCTTGCCCACAGGGCATCTGGTGTTTTTAGCCAGTGCCACCAGATCTTGGCGCCCATTATCTGATTCATCCTGCCAGGATCGCGGAGCCCAAGGCCTCCCAGGATTTTGGGTGCGCAGACCTTGTCCCAGCCAGCCAGTGCCCATTTCTTGTTCGATTGCAGTCCTTGCCAGAGGAAATTTCTCTGTGTGGTTCTAATGGCTTTGATGATTTGCTTGGGCGCGGATAGCGCAGTGAAGAGATAGGTGGGGAGAGTTTGGAAGACCGACTTCAAAAGGACTAGGCGTGCTGCTAGGTTGAGAGGTCTGAAGGTCCAGCTGGCTAAGCGGTTGGAGATGGAGAGGAGCAGGCTGTCCCAAGAAATGGACTTGGCAGGCGCTCCTGTGAGGGGGATGCCTAAATACTTGGATAGAAGGGAGCTCCTGGTGATACCTAGAATTCTGGAGATATGCAGCTGAACCGTGATTGGGGTGTTGAAGAAGAAGAGCTTGGACTTGTCGGGATTCAGAGTCATGCCTGAGGCTTCAGTGAAATCGGAAAGGATGGAGTTGATTTTTTGTGCTTCCTTTGCAGTGGGAGAGTTCATGAGAAGAGTGTCATCCACAAATTGACTATGAGAAGGGGTAGGGGTGACATTGTGCAGGGGGAGGCCTTTGAGGCTGCCTTCCTAGATAGCTTTCTTTATGTAGCGTCCCAGGCCTTCAGCCATGAGGACAAAGAGGAAGGGCGAGAGGGGGTCGCCTTGTCGAATGCCTCTGGAGGCTGAGAAGGGTCGGGAAGGCACACCATTGACTAAAATAGAGAAGAAGGTCGAGGAGGTGAGGTGCATGATCCATCTGACCCAGTTGTGATCAAAACCAAAGGCCAAGAGGGTAGCCTTGAGATAGCCCCAGCTGGCCTTGTCAAAATCTTTTGAAAGGTCTAGTTTGATTAGCATACCTGGGATTTTTTCTGATTTGAGAGAGTTGATGACTTCATGAGCGAGGATGATGCTGTCCATTATCTACCTACCTTCAACGTAGCCAGACTGTTCCTGGGAGATGACAAAAGGCAGTATTGGCTTGAGGCGGTTGGCTATAACTTTAGTTATGATCTTGTAGATGACATTGCATAAGGCAATCGATCTGAAGTGCTTTGGGTTAGTGACCCGTTCCTCCTTTGGGATGAGAGTAAGAAAGGTGGCGTTGAAAGCCTGAAGAACTCGTCCCGAGACGCGGGACTCCTCCACCACCTCCCAAACATCCTTGCGGATTATGTCCCAGCAATGATGGAAAAAGTCCGTTGTGAAGCCATCAGGACCTGGAGCCTTTCCGGGGGGCATGTCTTTTGCAGCTTGATCCACCTCCTCCTGAGTGATTGGCCTGGTGAGGGCAGCGTTTTGAGAAAGAGTCACGAGAGAGGGAATGTGGCTGGTGACTCGAGCGATGGCTTCCTCACGGTTGTGCTGATTTTCTGTCATGAGGTCTTGATAATGGCGGGTCATCTCTTCCTCGATGCGGATGTGCTCTCGCAACAGGTTTCCGTGCTCGTCCTCTAAGTGTGTGATTATGTTGATGTGTCGCCTGTGGATCATCGTCTGGTGAAAGAATTTCGTGTTCTTTTCCCCCTCTTTTATCCATTGTACCCTAGATTTTTGCTTCCACATGATTTCCTCCTGCTGCCTTCTCTGTTCAAGCTGTGAGAGAAGTTGATCTTCTTCTGCCATAAGCTCCGGAGTTCGGATCCCACTAATAAAGGTTTCTTGGATCACGACCAATCTGCTTTCAATGTGTTTTATGCCTTGGAAAATGTTGCCAAAGGAGGTTCTGTTCCAGTGCTTGAGAGATTGCTTAAAGTTTTTAAGCCGTTGCTGGAAGTTGTACATTTTCGTTCCTTGATCTACCGCCGCCTGTTGCCACAAGAGTGTGGCTAGCTGTTGAAAGTCTGGATGGGTAAGCCAGAATTTTTCGAACCTGAAGGGTTTGAGCGCAAGGGTGGTGTCGGCTAGGATCTGTAGAGCTATAGGCCAGTGATCAGAGCCTGCCTTGGGGAGAATTAGGCTTTCCATGCAGAGGCCGCTTTCAATCAATTCTTCCGTCACCAAGAAGCGATCGAGCCGACATGCTACGTGCTGGTTGCCTGATCTACGGTTGGACCAGGTAAAGGTGCCATTGTTGTTTTCAATATCAACTAAGTTCAAATGAGAAGGGAGGGCTTGGAACTTACTGCTATCCGGATCAAGCCGCTTGCTGCCTCCCGTTTTTTCCTCCAGTGACATTATCATATTGAAGTCTCCTCCCAATATCCAGCTGGGTGTGGTGATCAATGTCTTGATGTAGGCTAATTTGTCCAAGAACTTGCTTTTTTCCTGTGAGTTTTGTGGCCCGTATACATTGGTGAGAGTCCCCTCGAGGTTTGATCCTATGACCTCGTAGCGAGCCGTTAGTGTTCCAATAGTGGAGAAGGGGTCTTCAAGGGTGATGTGTCGGGGGTTCCAGAGAATGGCAAGGCCTCCCGAAGCCCCTGCTGCGTCAGTTTGGAGATAGCTGCAGTCTTTCTAGAGGCGCTTGAAGATGATTTCCGCTTCTGGTCCCGCACATTTTGTCTCTTGTAACATTACGACGTCTGGGTTTTCATCCTTGATACATTCCTTTAGGATTCTTTGCTTGGTCTTGCCATTGAGACCTCTTATGTTCCAAGAGATTGTCTTCATCATTGGGTGGATGAGTGGGGGTGGAGGTATCCCTCCGAGAGCTTATGAATCTGACCTGAGTTGATCATGAGGTTACCTGCTTCTTTGATTAGTTGATGAGCCGATTTTCATCCACGTCTTTTGATTTCACGTGGTATTCTTTTGGATCCGGAGCTTGAGTCTGATGCAATGCCAAGGCGGGCTGTGGATCCCGCAGTGGAGTCTAGGAAAACCTTATGAACTTTCCGTAGCTGCTCTTCCGGTAGGCCTTGCAGATATTTGGCGTCTAGGGCCTCTTCCAGTTTTTCCAGGTCTATACCCGCTAGATCTTGGGCATCCAGCTGCATGGGTGTGTCTCCTTCTGTTTCACCCCCTGTCTCCCCAGGGGTTTCCTGGTGCTGATTTGGAGTGGGTGCGGGGCTAGGGCCTGTGTTTTGCTTGGCTGTTTTGTGCGGGTCCTGTATGTCTGCCTCCTCTGGAAGCTGGCTAAGTATGTCAAAGGTGTTCTTGGTCGGGATGGCCGATTTGGGACCTGTTGCTTGCTTGCGTGGTGGGATCCTCTTTCACGACTGGACCGTGGTGAAGCCATCCTTCTTCATGTTCTGATCATCCTTGGGGGTCGGCTGGGTCAAAGGGAAATATCTGAAGAGATGCCCGTGCTCGTGGCATCGGCGGCACCTAAACGGTATATGTTCATAATCTAGGGTTTGCACCTAGTCCTCGTCGTGATGTTCCAGGATAACTGTTCCTGGTAGGGCTTGAGCGATGTTCATGTAAACGCAAATACGGGCATAGGAGGTATATTTTCGCTGCTTGGTAGCCTCGGAGGATTTGACATATTGTCCTATGGTGTTGCCTATTCCCGTCAGGATTTCCTCCAGCCAGTACTCTTGCAGGAGTGAGTAGAGTCGGATCCAGACGGGTGCCATCGAGAAATCTTCCTTATCTGGGTTGAAGCGTTCCGTCCAGAACCTGAGAGATAGACCAGCTGAGTTGAAGAAATATGGACCATTCTCGAATATGCGATCCTTATCTTCGAGGTTGTGCAGTATGATCGTGAAGAACCCTTTGGAGCTCAGTTGGACTTTGTAGTCCCCCCGGGGGTTCCACCAGTGCTTGATCCACTTGTTTAGATCTCGTTCAGAAGGCCACAGTCCGAGGAACTTGCCGATGAGGGCATGTTCCTGCATAAATTGGGTGTGCTCCCCGACTCTCGTTGATTTGATGAGGTATCGGGGCGCTCGGTTCATTTGGGGTATGCACTTGCCAGGCTCCCAGCTGCGCGGAGTTTTTGGACGGGAGGTGCTGGCGTCTGTGTCCATCTCCTTGTGCAGTCCCTGTTCTTGGGAGAGAATCTCCTCCCGGATCTGTGACGGCGGCTCAAAAGCAGGTCTCCTCGATCTTGTGCTGGTTTTTTCATTAGAAGCGATATTGCTGTAAGAGGGGGGTTTCCCCCCCTCCTCTCTACTCATTGCTATGGACCAGGTTCAGCGCTGAGTGCGTTCACCGGTGAATGGTTTGATGGCGGCAGAAAGGTATGAAACTGTCAGGCAGGGGTTCGCATGAGCTTCAGGCTCAAAAATTTATCCACCATATCATTCCTTTTTTGCAATTCTTTAATGTATTAATACATTAATGCATTTAATACATTAATGTATTAATGTTATTTTAGGGATGTCGGTCGTCAACTAGCAACGAATGCTTTTATGTAAAAAGTGGTTGATATACTCTGATCGGCGCTATTAATTGAAAAAGGTGGAAACTGGCGTCGATCGGCGTATATCAACCACTTTTTACATAAAAGTGGTTGTTGCTAGTTATAAGGGAGTATTAGAGCTAGAGACTTCATTTCACTATGGTCATGCCTAGTTTGGACGCTCAACTTGCATGAATGCTCAATCTCGATGGATGTTCAATAGTTAATAGTTTGGCTCTTCATTTTTCGTTTCCATGGTAGTGTACGGACATGGTTTGATGTACTAAAAGTTTTGTCCTACCAAAACTCAGGTAAGGAAAACCACTATCTTTTTCAACCATTCTTTTGATCTCTTTCTCTTATCATGATATAGGATACTTGTGTCTCTATTGTATGACTAGTGAGAAAGACTACCCCTGAAAGGGTTATCGGGTTGGTTAGGTTTTCATGCGCCAAGGATGGGAAAAACTCATGATATAATGAAAGGAGAAAGATTCATGGGAGGAATCTAGACTTTAATTGTAAGGAGAGCTCTTTTTATTTTATTTTATTTTATTTTATTGTGGTATGTATTCTATTTTCATTGTTTCCTCAACATTCATTTCATCAACTTTGGATGGTTATTGACGTTGGTGGCATCTTCACACTTAAATTGGTTCAAATGATCAGAATGGTGTTGGAATTCACATGCTTAGATGAAATGTTGAGTTTTCTTTAGCTTTATCATTTGAATGATTTTTTAAAGTTCAACATAGGATTCCTCGAATAATAACCATGTGAAACTTGTTTCTAAATTCTTTCATTTGATTCATCCTTTGTATATTAGGATTATGGTAGAGAATTTTTCTTGATAGGTAATTAGTGGTTTCATCTTGGCATGCCATTCATACCATCCTTCATTTATTTCAACATGACCAAAGGAGACACGATGAAGAAAAGTTTCTACAAGTAAGTATATTATACTTCATCATTTTTTTAAAGGTGATAATGAAGAAAACTTCCTTGTAATTTTTTTGTAAAGTATTGAGTTTTTTAGCTTTCTTTGTAGTCCCAAAATTAAAAAAAATAATGATATTATTTTGTGGTGGTTAAATCTCAATTTTGGGAAACTTTTTCTTGTCATGAGTTGAAGTTAGACTTGACATGTGTTGATTTTTAGTCATTTCTTTCTCATTTTCAATGGTGACAAGTAACATTGTGCTACCAAATCTCACTAGCATAAACTATTTCTATTGGAGCAAAAGAATGCAACCTATATTCACTAGTAAATATTTATGAGAGCTTGTAACTAATGGGTATGAATTTCCTTCTGATAAATATTATAAAACATTGGATGTTGTAGAAAAGAAATATTTAATGAACTTATAAACAAGGGTAATGAAGTACTTTATTTGGTAGGAAATGCAATTGATGAATCAATATTTCTAATAATCAACATAGTAGAACCATCTAAATAAGCATGAAATATATTAATGAATACATATGAAGGGGTAGTAGTAGTTAAATTGTAATGTTCATTAAGAAACAAATTTTAAAGTGTTGATATGAATGCTAATGAATCTATAGATGAATATATCACCAAAATGTGGAAATATTGTAACTTCGAAGAATATTCTAATTATATTTGAGTTATTATCTTATAGATCAAATATCATTTTGTTGATTGATCATGTTGGGTATGGTATAAGACCAAATCTTCTTTTTTGGATTGGTCAAACCATATTTATATGGTGTTATTTGAGAAGTTATCCCCCAGTATTTATAAAGTGGTTTAACCACTCCTAGAAGAAGTCAACCCTATTAAGTGAATAGAATAACCCTAGCACCTCCTCAACTAGTATTTATATGTGAGGATGGTGCCTCACTTACACACTCTCACATTCAGTCATCTAGTGTGCATATATCGAAGGAAGTTGCAGTTGCAGGAGGAAGGAGAAGAGAGGTGCATGCTCATTCTTGGTTTATGTTTATTTTTTTGGTCTTAGTCTTGGAATTGTATTGGAAATCTATTATTGAGGAAGTTTTTGTTGGGTTTTCTCCCCCATGAGGTTTTCCCAGGACAAAATGTTGTGTACCTTGTGATTGTGTATCTTTCAGTGATCCCTTTTATGTTGGTGTTTTGGAAATGCATTGAATGCTCATGTAATTTGGAAATAATATAATAACAACACTAAAACTCAACATGGTATCAGAGCTTGACTGAATAGAGCACCTTTCACTGGGTATATAAAAACATCATTATTGTCGTACAAGGAAATTATGGATTTTTACTAAAGATAAATTTTTGACCAAAAACTAGCTTGAGAAATGTGCATTCCCCTAGTGCATCTTTTTGTAGCTTGAGTGAACTTTTTCAGTGGCCAGATTCTCCAGAAAGTCAAACCCTAGTTTTGGTTGGTACCAGAAAACCAGGAAACTATAACTAATACCAGTCCATATTGCCGCAAGTCAAGTTTCAAGGGGTAAAACTTTGAATTTTCTAAAACAGTTAGCTCCAGCTAACTCACCTTAGCCCAACACATCTCTTGGTAAGTTCATATTCATTTTCTGAGAAATTTCATTTTCTGGTCATTTTCCTAGCTCCGGGTCAATATGTCTACAAGCCCCAAGCTTGTTGACAAGTTAGAAGGTGTAGAAAATTTTCATGCCTGGAAGTATAGAATTGGATTCATTCTTGAAGAGAATGACCTTGAAAATTTCATAAAATAAAATGTACTAGAACCCGAAGAAGATGAAACCAAAGAGAAGTACAAGAAGGATATGATTAGGGCTAAAAGAATAATTGCAGATTCCATTAAGGACCACTTGATCCCTCAAGTGTCTTCTAAGAATACTACAAAAGATATGTTTGATTCCCTAACCAAAATGTATGAAGGAAAGAACATCAACCAGAAGATGGAATTGAGAACCCAACTCAAGAATACAAAGATGCATAAAGGATAAATTGTTTAAGACTATTTCTCTAAGGTTTCTAAATTCAAGGAACAATCAGAGGAAATTGGAGACAACTTAGATGAAGATGAACTTATAATGACAACTCTTAATGGTCTCACAAGACCTTGGGATGCCTTCATCCAAACTATTTGTGCAAGAAACGAGCGACTCCAATTGGACAATTTATGGGAAGAAGGTGTTCAAGAAGAAGCAAGAGTGGCCAACTGAGAAGCCATCCTATTAAGAGATGAATATCAAACCCTAGCTGCTCATTTTCAAAAGGAGACCCACTTTCATAAAGAATATTTCCCTCCAAAGAGATTCCAAAAGTATCATAAGGGTCAAAGAAAGGTAAAATATTTCTCCTCTTATCAATGTTATCATTGTGATAAGATGGGACATATTGCTAAGAATTGTCCTTCCAAAAGGGAAAAATAGAAGAAAAGAAATAAAAGAAGACATCATGCCCATGCAGTTGACGATGATGAGCCACACAAGAAGTTAAATAAAGAAGATATTGACGATTATGTTTTATTTTCAGCCCTCTCAAGATCTGTGACACTTGGAGAAGATACTTGGCTCATAGATAGTGGTGCCTCTAAGCACAGGATAGGTCAGAAAGACATTCTCTCTATTCTTACAGAAAATGACTTCACCCATAAAGTTTCACTTGGAGATGATTATTAGTACCCTATCAAAGGAATGAGAGAATCCAACTACGAATTTGATTTAGGAACTCCAATGAGAATTAAGGATGTACTTTGTGTACCAGGTTTGACAAAGAACTTACTTTCTATCTCAGCTCTAGATAAGAAAGGTTTCAGGGTTGCATTCATAGATGGTGAAGTTATTATGTGGCCTAAAGGAAAAACCATAGAAGATGCAGATGTTATTGGAACAAAATAAAGTGGTTTGTACAAGTTAAAAGGTCACTCAGATGTAGCCTTAACTTACTCTACTGAAATTCCTTGTGAACTTTGGCATAGAAGACTATCTCAAATTAACTACAAAGCCTTACCATATGTAAGCAAGGTAGTTATAGGTTTACCATAATTAAAGGCTGATCATGAAGGTGTATGAAAGGGATATGCAAAAGGAAAGAACATAAAGAATCTCTTTCCAAAGAGTGATGACAAAGCAGGAGGAATCTTGGAGCTTATACACTCAGATGTATGTGGTCCAATTCCATCAACCTCTCTAAGAGGGTATGCATACTATGTATCTTATATTGATGATTACTCTCATAAGACTTGGGTTTATTTCTTGAAATTAAAAGTTGAATTACTTAGAAATTTCAAGGAATTCAAAGCCTTGGTAGAAAACCTGTTCAAACAGAAAATCATGATACTCAGGTAAAACAATGGAGGAGAGTGCACTTCAAATGAATTTGTAATATTTTGTAGAGATGTTTGGATTAAGAGGGAGCTCACCACTCCCTATACTCCTCAAGAAAATTGTGTAGCATAAAGAAATAATAGATGGATTCTAGAAGCAGTAAAGACTATGATTCACGATCAAGATCTTCCAATGCACTTATGGGATGAAGCAATAAGAACAATAATATATGTTCAAAACAGATTATCCCATAGTGTGCTTGGATTCAAAACTCTCTAACAAATGTTCGCTAGAAAGAAGCCAAATGTAATCCATCTTAAAATATTTGGTTGTCTAGTATTTGTACACATTCCAAAAGAAAAGAGAACTAAGTTAGATCATTCAGTAAAGAAGGGAATTTTTGTTGGATACTGTGAGGTCTCTAAGGCCTTCATAATTTACATACCATGTTACCATCATATTGAGATCAACAGAGTTGTAACCTTTGATGAAGATGCAACACTTAAAATATCAAGGAAATGTCACCTTGAAGAGGTATATGAAGAAGAATCTATTCAAGGGAAGTTACAGTTACCCATGATTATGAGATTCCATAAGATCATGATATACCATAATATCGATAACCTCCCCGTATAACGATCTCTCACAAGAGAAATCCAGCTTGAGCGAGAGAACTTATTCAAGATGAAGAGAAGTATGGTGCCCCAAAAGGAACCATGAGAGAAAGAAAGAAACCTTCTCCAACTATATGGCCTTGATGTGTGATATCATAGAAAAATAACCTACTTTATTTGAAGCAGTTGTTCAGAAGAAAGAATGGACATACACCATGGTAGAAGAATACCCTTCCATTATAAAGAATGATATATGGGAAGTAGTTCCCAGACCAAAGAACAAAGATGTGGTATCTTCCAAACGGATATACAAGATAAAACATGCAGTAGATAGAAGTATTGAAAAAAAGAAGGTAAGATTTGTGGCTCATTGATTTTCTCAGAAGGAAGGTATTGACTATGAAGAAATTTTTTGTCTTGTAGCTAGATACACTTCTATCAAAACTACCATAACAGTTGCAAACAAAATGAAGTGGAACTTACACCAGATGGATGTGATTTTTTTTTTATTAAATGGTGTTATTGAAGAAGAAGTGTATATAGAACAACCATGAGGGTTTGAAGGTTTAAATAGAAAGACTCATGTCTTCAAGTTGAAGAAATCTTTGTACGGGTTGAAGCAAGCTCCTAGATATTGGTATGGAAAAATTGATAGTTTCATGACAAGATTGGGCTTTACCAAGAGAAATCTAATTCAAGCCTTTACTTCAAGGTTATGAATGATGAGCCAATCATATTTCTACAATATGTGGATGATTTATTCTTGACTGGAGAAGAAAATCTCTTCACAGATTGTAAGAAGAAGCTTACTATAGAGTTTGAGATGAAATACCTAGGCTTGATGCATTATTTCTTAGGTCTTGAAGTTTGCAAGATCCTAGAGAAGATATTCCTTAACCAACGGAAGTACGCAGTTGAAATACTGAAGAAATTTGACATGTTGGAATGTACAACCATGAACACACCCATGCAAACAAACTTGAAGCTCTTGGTTGATACTTCGTTAGAGTTGGTTGATTCTACTCTGTATAGACAAATTATTGGTTCATTGATGTATCTGACGAACACCAAGCCAGATATATGCTTTGGTGTGAACACCTTGAGTCAGTAGCTAGTGGAGCCTAGATGTGTCCACCTTGCAGCTGCATATCATGTGATGAGATACCTTAAGGGTACGTTCGATTATGGTCTCTGTTATATTGGAGATCATGATTTTAGATTGTGTGGTTATACTGATTCAGATTGAGCTAGAAGTGTCTCAGATAGAAAGAGCACTTCATGATGTTTTTTCTATTTGGGGTCACCCATGACTTCATGTAAAAGAAGGAAGCAATATAGTATTTATCTTAGCATGATAGAAGTGGAATACATTGCAGAATGTTCCACCAGTTGTGAAGCCATATGGATTCAGAAGATGTTGACAGGTCTATTCAATCTGGAGATGGAAGCCAACATGATTCTATGTGATAACAAGAGTTCTATAAAGATGACATAGAACCTAATGTTCCATGATAAGTCAAACCACATAGAGATATTGTATCACAACATTCATGATATGGTGTAGAGGGGAGCTATAAAGCTCCAATATGTTGGCACAAATGAGAAGGATGCAGATGTGTTGACCAAGCATATGTCTCATGTGGAGTTTGAGTACTTCTGATACAAGCTTGGTATTGTCTGAAAGGACTTCCCTCAAAAGGGGGAGTGATGCTAATGATACTATGGTATATTGACCAACAATGGGCAGTTTTTTTAGGATTTTATATCCTAGGGTATTGATCATCCCTGGACGGATTGTGAAGGTCTGGTAAAGACAATTTTTTCATAGTACCTATGCATGTATATGAGAGCTATGGTCAGTAGTGGTAGCTTTGTTAGGATTTTATATCCTAGGGAATATTATGATTCCTGGGAAGATCCTAAAGGTCAAGTAAGGACGGTCTGTCAGAGTACCACATGGTAGATTGTTAGGATTTTATATCCTAGGGAATCTTATTATTCCTGAGAAGATCCTGAAGGTCCAGTAAGGACAGACTCTCAGAGTAAAAAAAATGTTGTCATTGCACCTGCCTCATTTTTTTTCCATATGTTGATGATGTTGTTCCATCCTCATGTTGTTGATGATGTTGTACTAGCTTCGTGTTGTTGATGATGTTGTTGTTCTAGCATCATGCTATTGATGTTGATGTTTCATCTTCATGCTATTGCTAATGATGATGATGTTACTCTAGCTTTATGCCATGAACGATGATGATATTGATGATGAGAAAAACTTTCGATGATTTTTAGATGTGGCAGTCAGTGCTCCAAATGTTGATGATGATGTTGCCCTATCTTTCTATTGATGATGTTGTAATGGGTCATGTCAGTAGAATATCCTTCTCGTTAAGGGGGAGTGTTGAAATATTGTAACTTCGAAGAACATTCTAATTATATTTGAGTTATTATCTTATAGATCAAATCCTCTTTCTTGGATTGATCAAACCATATTTAAATGTTGGTATTTGAGAAGTCGACCCCTAGTGTTTATAAAGTGGTTTTAACCACTCCTAGAAGAAGTTAGCCCTACTAACTGAATAGACATAACCCTAGCACCTCCTCAACTAATATTTATATGCAAGGATGGTGCCTCACTTACACACTCTCACATTCATTCATCTAGTGTGCATATCTTGAATAAATTTGCAGTTGCAGGAGGAAGGAAAACATAGGTACATGCTCAATCTTGGTTTATCTTTAGTGTTTTTGTCTTAGTCTTGGGATTGTATTGCAATCTATTATTGAGGAAGTTTTTTCTGGGTTTTCTTCCTCATGAGGGTTTCCTGGTATAAAGTGTTGTGTACCTTTTGGTTGTGTTTCTTTCAGTGATCCTCTTTATGTTGTTTTTTTGGAAATGCATTGAATGCTCATGTAATTTGGAAATAATCTAATAAAAACACTAAAACGCAACACAAAATACAAGATTGTGTTAATCAAATGAGGATGCTAGTAGAAGAATTCTAGAAACAAGGATGCATGAGAATATTTTAGGAAGTATTGTGCATAAATTTGAAGTGGTTTCTACCAGTAATATTGTTGGTTTGTTATATTTTTTTCAACAAAAGTTGAGGTGGATCGACTGATAGTCAAATTCAAGGTGGATCGACAACAATTCGAAGGTCGAAGTTGAAGGTTGAGGTGGTTTGACATGGTAAATACATATAAAACAAGTCGAAGAGGTAAACCGACAAGAGGTCGATAGGAGAGAGTGTGGAAATCGAATGAAGAATGATTAAAGGCCGACTAGTAGTCGAAGGGTAATCCTAATTCGTAGTCGACTATAACAAAATCCGAAGATTCGTGGGATTTGTAGCCAATGATCTACGTAGATCTGTAACCATTTTTTGGGTGCCATTTATTTACGATTTTTCCTACTGTAAATCCTATAAAGAAGGGGTGTTGTAAGGATTTAAAATCCAATATTGAATCTTTATATTATGAATGGATAATCGCAAAGAGTCTATAATAATAGAGGTTGTTGGTCATGTAGATGTAATCCAAATTAGCTACAGGGTTGTTCTTGTGTAAGAAATAGGGTATGATGTTGATTTTTTCTTAGGTGTGGACCAAGGTTAGACATGTAACCTTTTATTTTGAATGAATAAGACAAAAAGAGAGAAGAATGCTCAAGGAATGTTGGTTTTCTTGATTTGGGTTTCCAGGGTAAAATCTTTGTGTATTATGTGTTTGTTGTGAAATTTACTTTCTTGATTATATATTTCTTCCTCTCCTACACTAGTTTTAAAATGGAAGTGTGTCTCATTTCCAAACATGTGGTATCATAGCTTGGCTTAACAAACTTGAATCTGAGCTAAACCCTAGGTTCAATAAGAGTCGTAAGTCTGAAATTTTTGAAGTTTGTGTTAAAGAATGGAAAGAAATTGGAGAATAGATATAGAAAAGTTCAATGTTCGGAATGTTGAGCTTTGGAAGCTTAAAATTGAGGACCTCCTTGTAGATAGAGAACAATGGACAACAATTTGTCATTTACGATGCGAGCAGGTATGTGGACGGAAAAATGGGAGAAAATCAACAGAAGAGAAAGGTGTAAAATTTGAATTTGTCTTGTAGATTCGATAGTGTTGAATGTATCATGTGAATATTCGGCCAAGAAATTGTGGGACAAGTTAGGAAGATTGTACCAGTCAAAATCCCTGGTAAGTAAGTTGTTTCTCTTAAAGAAACTATATATTTTGAGAATGAGTGATGGTATCTTAGTGACTAAGCATTTAAATGTGTTTAATACCATTATAAGCCAATTATCTTATGTGGATATTAAAATCACTAAGGAGGAGAAGTGTATTAGCCTATTATGTTATTTTCCAGACTCCTGGGATAACTTAGTCATGGATATAGGGAGTAATACAACAAAATTAGCGCTAGAAGACATGGTTTCATATTTACTTTTATAATAAATGAGAAGGAATAACATGGGAGGACTAAACAAAGATTCTTTAGTGGTGAGGGGTCGATTGAGTAACAAAGATAAAGGAAAATTTTCTAGTAGAAAGTCTAAGTAGAAGGGTATATCTAAATCCTTGGTTCATTCGAAAATAAGATGTTGGAAATGTGATATAGTTGGGAATTACAAAAAAGATTGCAAGTCGAAGGGAATGGAAGTCAGTAGAGGATTCGATGAGAAGCAGTCGATGGAGAGAAAGACAACTCCAGATAAGGGATGTGATGTGTACATGGCGTCAAACAGTACATAGTCAAATCAAGATGTTCACTTGATCGACTCAGGATCATCCTATCATATTAAACCACTTAGAGAATTGATCTAGGGGGATATCGATGGCCACTCACCTATTCCAATGGCTCAAATCCCAATTTCCATTTTGGCATTTTTTTTCTAGCGTTTCCATTCGTAAACTTTTGTGCCCATTTTAAGGCCCTAAACAACATTTTTTGGGCCCACCACAGTGACACTATAAATGGAGTTAGAGTGTGATGAAAACATATGTAGTCCTTGGATATAAATTTCCAATGGGCTGTTGAGAACCTAAAATTAAGATTGTATGCAAAAGTTACAAACCCCGGAAGTTGATGTACCAACTTACTCCATAGGGCCCCCATGACGTTTGGTGCTTCATCTCCTAGGGTTAAGTTTTTTTATTCTTAGGGTTTTATCATTTATTATTTATGTTAAAAATGTATTTGGAGCCTCATTGTAACCAACTTCTTACGAATAAGTGTAGCTGACACATCTCTTCTCAGAGATCAACTACTAGCATTCTAGTTATCTTGTGTGCCTTTGCATTTTACAGTCTTTTGTATTTTAGACAATTATTAATATAATCTTAGCTGTAATTTGTTAATATGTTCCTTTCTATATATATCTGTAATTGTTCATTATATCTCTGTTATATCTCTTTCTTCATATCGTTCCTAAAATAATCTGGATCAATGGTATCAGAGAGGTCTTCTCCTTGTCATCCTCAGTGCATGTCCTCGATGAGGTCAGGGTATAAAGAGTTGGTTATTGAGATTTTTTATTTTGAGGAAAACCACTCTTGCACGCCCAAGTGACCTTCCATGGTGGAAGAAAATAGGGATGATGGGATAGGAGACCCTTTCAAACTATTTCTCGAGGAAGACCTCATGCAACAGAGGAACGAGATGATGGATAGTTTCATCGATATCCTTCGATGGTTGTCGGCAACAATGGAGGCACCTTCAAACACCAATCACTTCATATATGTAACACCCTTCAAGGTACAATTTAACTTTAATATTCCTTTTTTGGAAGGCCAGTTAGATGCCGACACTTTGGAAAAATGGTTAAATCTACTAGAGGGTTATTTATTTGTCCATAATGTTTCCAACAGTGAAAATATCACCTTCACGTTCCTTAAGTCCTTTTCCCATGTCATTTATTGGTGGGATACTTACTGTGAGAAACATCCATAGGATGAGTCTTGAATTTTTGGGCCATGATCCACTTAGGAAGATTTCTTTTATTCCCTCAAGGAAGAATATTACATTGTTGGAAGCTATGATGACTAGTACACGAGATGGACCACACTATGCCAAGAGATGGGCCAAATGGTGTCAGAGTTCACAAATACTTTACATACCTTGTGCACCACGTTGGTTATAAAAGACTCCAAGAGAAATATGGTCCTATAATATAGTGGGGCTCTACACTAGTACATCCAAACTGAAATGAATTTTCTCGACATCTTGTCATTAGGATTCACTTATTGATATGCTTTCAAAATTGAGAAGAAATTCAAGTAGCAAAACAAGAAGGAGTTTGGATATACAAACCCACAACAACTAAAGTATGGTAAGGGTGGCCCTAACTTCCAGACCAAAGGATGGATCAAGGATGGCCAACTCCAGGATAACCAGCCCAATCCACCAAAAAAGAATGGTAATGGGAAGTCGAAGAAGGACACTAGAAAATTGTGTGAGTTCCACAAAATCCCTTGGAACAATATTGATGAATGTCACTCCAAATAGTCATTGTTGGCTGAGACGAAATCCCAGGGTCATATGATGACTCAGACTTTGATTCTGATCCAGAAAAGGGAAGACAAATCATTGATGCATGACCTGGTGTCACCAGCGCTACCACAAAATTATAGCCAGAGGAACTAGAGGGGCATGAAGAAAGGGAGTGTCTTTTCAAATCATAGATGTGGGTGAATGGAACCCCAATCCATTTCATTATTTATAGATTTGGCCAAAATAGATTGATCTCATCAAATGTTTTCAATAGGTTGAACTTGAAAATGACACAACATGCTCAGCCATACACTATCCATTATCTTAGCCATGGAGGAGACATCTACACCAACCAACAATGCCACCTACACTACGTCATCAAACACTTCAAAGACGAGGTATTGTGTGATGTTTCCCCACTTGAATTTTGTGATGTTTTGTTGGGACAACCATATATGTGGAAACATCATGTTGTTTATGAACCTAGGCCCTATACTGTCATTATTACTTTGGGAGATAAACTTTATAGGATACCAGAGGCAGTCCCAAATACTGTGGTCTCTTTGATCTCTACGAAGAAGTGCAGAAAGGTGGTTTCTTAGACTAGGGGATTTTTCCTCTGTATGATTTGATTGGAAGGTGACAAGAAGGTGGAAAGAATAGATGAGAAACACAAGGACATATTTGGCTCACCTACTTGGGTGCATGTGCACTGTTGAGTAAAGCACCCAATTGATCTGACAACCGATGCTCCTCTGTCTAATGACCCAGTATGTAGGGATTATGTTATGGAGAATGAATAAATCAAACACCAGATCTAAGAGCTAATTATGAAGGGCCACATTAGACCCAACTCCTCACCTCATGGGAGTCCAATTGTTCTAGTACAAAAGAAGGATGGTACATGGATACTTTCTATTGATTGTAGAGCCTTGATCAATATCACAGTCAAGAACCGATAACCAATTCACAAGATTAATGATCTTCTCGATCAACTCAATGGAACCAAGTTTTTCAGTAAAATTGATCTGATGTCAGGTTACCACAAGGTTTCGATTGAGCAAAATGATGTGTGGAAGATAGCCTTCAAGTCCAAAGAAGGCCTCTTTGAGTGGTTGGTCATGCCTTTCAACTTGACTAATTCCCCGAACACATTTATGTGGATGATGGATTATATATTAGGAACATTGACAAACTCCTTTGTGATTGTACATTTGGATGACATCCTCATCTTCAACAAAACTTGGGAGGAACATTTGGAGCATATCCAACATGTATTGGGAACCCTATGACAATTAAATTTATATGCAAATTTGGAGAAGTGTTCCTTTGGCATGTAGAGAACCCAATATTTGGGATACATCATGGATGTGCATGGTGTACATGTGGATCCAACCAAGATCCAAGTCATCCACAATTGGTAGGCCCCAAAAATAATGACCAATATCTACAGTTTCTTAGTCCTTGCTAAATTCTACCGGTGGTTTGTGTTGGGGTTCTCTCATATAGCTTAGGCCCTAAGCCAAGTGAAAAAGGGTGGAATGAAGGCCAATTTTTTGTGGCCCTCACCCCAATAAAAATAATTCAAAGATATGAAATACTCCCTCTGCTCAACACCATTCCTCATTCTGCCATACCTACAAAGACCATTTGAGATTGAGACAAATGCTTCATATTATGCTATCGGTGAATTCCTCACTGAACATGGGAATCTCCTAGCCTATCATAGTGAAACTCCATCTGAAGTTGTTAGAAGATACCCTACCTATGGCAAAGAGATGTACTCCATTGTGCAGGAAGGTCGATAGGGTAAGCATTAAATTATGGGGAAGGAAATGATCATCCACACTGATCACAGGCCTCTACAATTCATGTAGACACAAGGAAAGTTACAAAATTACCACCATCAGAAGTGGTCTACGTACCTGCAACAATTTCACTTGAATATCAAGTACAATAAGGGTAGCACCAACCATCTCGCAGATTTCCTTAGTCGACCCCAGGTGACAATGCTAACTATTGTTCTCAACTCTTGTAGACATGAGACATCTAGATGGCCAAAATTATACAATAGATCCATGCACATGGGATGAAATTATTACATATTTTCAACATAGCTACAACAAACTATTACAGATCCCTCCACAACTCTATTGGCCACAACACTTTTCAAGTATTCTTGGGATTTCAACCATTGGCCCCCATTGACGTAGCTCTTCCCATTGTAGCTACATAGGAAGAGTCGTTCTATGATTAGATAGAGGCTGATTGGGAAGCCAAATTTGTTGAGCACATCCAACACATCCAAAAACAAGTTCATGATATTTTGCAGAAAACCAATTCCAGGTACAAGTAGTGCCATGATCAACATTGTGTCCCACACAAATTTTAGGTGGGAGATAATTTTTGCTACATTTGTAGAAAGAGTGTCTCACGGGACCCCATCCAAAGTTGTGTTCACTTTGATACAGTACTTACACCATCACCAAGGATGTGGGTGAGAATTATTTTGAATTAAGTATTCCTCCTTTCCTTGGATTGCACCTAGTATTTTATGTGGAACTACTTTGACAATATTTTCCACCTCTCCTGGACACTTTCGATGCGGACAAGCATTTTCCCCCTATAAAAATCAATATTTCCTACATCGAACATGAAAAATTTGATGGAATCATGGATACCAAGACAAAGGACACCTTCCAACAGACTATCAAACTCTGTTGGGTCGTCAAAGAATTACAGGTTCTTCATTATGGAAAGTGGCTCAACGGGAGTCATGTTCAGTAGAAGTTTCCTCATCTGATGCTGGCACTTGATGCAATGTATACCATTTCTTCCTAAGGGGGGAGGAATGATATAGGTGGATATCAGTGGCCACCCACCTATTCCACTATCTCAAAGCCCAATTTCCATTTTGATAGTTATTTTCTAGATTTTTATGGTCCTAAACTTCTAGGACCGTTTTGAGGCCCTAAACAATGTTTTTTGAGCCCACCACAGTCACACTATAGATGGAGTTAGAGTGTGATGGAAATATGATTAGTTGTAAGGTATATAGAGAGGTAGTGGGAGGGGGGAGCAGAGGACGCATAGTGATAATAGTGGAGTCCATTCAATGTAAGGTGGACTAGGTCCACTATACTATTAAATAAATCTCACTATGATAGTTAGATATAATAAATGGGTAGTTAGATATAATAAATTTAAGAGGACTTCTTAGAAGGTTCTACTTCTAGAAGATTCCTCCTCTAGAATGTTCTTAGGTGATGGTAGCACTATATAAAGGGGTTCAAGCAATGTAATGGGACATGAAGAGAAGTATTGTATTTGGAGCTGAAGTTCATTAGGAGGTTTTCCCCTTGAAGAGGCAAGTGAACAAGAGATGATCCCTTCCATAATAGGATCCATTGTATGGTGTTGCCCTACCCTAAGGGTTTTGATATAATAAAGTTGTGTTTTTTCTATATTGTTCCTTGAATATTTGTGGTCTTTCTTTATGGAAGTATTTGGAACTTAACAATTGGTATCAGAGCACTTTCCTTGGAAGTAATTTATTTTTAAACCCTAGTTTTTGTTGAATATTTTTTCCAAGCAAGATGTATTTTACAGGAAAAGATGATGGTCCTAGTATTAAAGACTTCTTAAATTCTCACAAGTCAGAATTGAAAGGGCAGTGGAAATCTTTTGTAGAGTAGGGTTTAAAAGGTGATGCTCTCAAATGGTGGAAATCATTTCACCATTCTAAGGAAGAACTTGAAAAATTACTTTTAGACAAGTGGTCTCATACAAAGAGTAAGGATAAAAACATCAACAAGAGTTTATTTTCATGTGGAAAATTTGTATTTCAGGTTCATGGTTGTATTCATAAAGAAAATGTCATTGTTTCTATTAACCCTAGTTGTAAACAAAATTTTATCAATATTCATTTGGTTAATAGATTGCAAGTTCTAGAAAAGAATATTCAAAGCACACAGGTTGCAGGTGAAAATGTTAAAAATTTTAAAGATTTGAATCTCAATATGGATAAATATGTTGTGCATTCATATTTTGAGGCTCTAGATATGGGTGATGAAGACATTGTTTTGGGATATCCCTAGATAGAATCAATGGGTACCATTAATATTAATGTGAAAAAGAAGTTTCTAAAGCTTTGGTACAAGAAAAAGAAAATTACATTGTAATATGTGTCTCTTAGTAAGAAAGAGGGGCCCATGGATGCTAGAAAATAAGTTATTGTTGAGCCTAAAGTTGAATCAGGGAACATTCTACAGAAGGAGATGAAAAAAAACTACAGAAAGGACAAAATTAGGAAGCTAAGGAGGTCATTGACTCAAAGGCACAAAGTGTTGCAGATTTGAAGAAAAAAAAATAGACACCTACAATTGTTGTATATCGCCATCCACATCATATAGAGACACAACAATCATCAAGGCAAGGGCGTGTGCATCAACATGGCACCATACAAGAAACTGATCAAGAGGTGCATGGAGGACTACCGACACTATGGGAAGAGCTCAAGCTATAGAAGCAATCCCATGGAAACCTCGACATGATGCAGAGCAAGTTCAGAGTAGCAAGGTAGTAGATAGACATCATGTTCGACTTCCATTGGAATGGATGGATGGTCGTACTTGGTACCAGTTGGCTACATTGCTTAGCTGGTCGTATTGTATGGTTTCTTCTCATGTTTTGAGGATGAAACATGTGAAGGGGGATGGAATGTAGTATACCTAGGCGGGTAATATAGGGTACCTAGGGAGGTACCAAATGGGAATGTGGTTATGTATTATTAGTGGAAGTCATTTAATATATGAGAATGTGGTCATTCAATGTAAGGTGGACTAGGTCCACCATATTAATAAAGGCCCACTATGGTAGTTGGATGTAATAAATGTGAGAAGTCTCTCTAGAAGGTTCCTAGGAGATAGAGAGAGCTATATAAATAAATGTAAGAAATGTAATGAATCATAGTGAATAATATTGTCATTGTAACAAACAAGTGTTGCTTGAGAAGTGTATTCCTTCCTTAAGGAATAAAATATGGTGTTACCCTACCTCAAGGGTTTTCTCTATATTCTTGTGTTCATGTTATGGTGAATGGTTTATGGTTTATTATTGGTATTATTGAAGTATATTTGAAGATATGGTATAGTTACTTAACAAGTGGTATCATATCACTTTCCTTGGCCAAAGAAGTGAATAATTTTTTGCTCTTTTTGCAAAAAAATTCTAGGGAAGAAAAAGAGGGCGGCGCACTTCAGGTTCATATATGAAGCTTTAAGAGCTGAATTTGGAAAAAAAAATGGGTATTTGAATTCCTCTCGGAAAAATACCCAATTTCAAAAAAACAATCAGCTGAAATGGAGTCTGAGAAGTGAAGTTATGAACATTTTAAATTCAACAGTTTTTTCAGGGTTTTTTCGTAAAAAGCCACGATTTTCTGTCATAATTTATTGTTCTATTTTTTGAGTTTTTTCATGAAGGGGACGAGACTATAGAGCTCATAATTTTTCATAGGGTGATCATATGGCTATTTCTTCTCAAACCCTCTAAGAAATTCTACAAATTACTGAAACATTCAAAGCCCAATTGTTTGACACATTGAAGGACAGATTGGATGACTTTGTAGATGGCCTCACAGATGGCCTCAATGAAATTTTTCGTAGTATTCAAGATTCATTGGATATCATATAAGAGATATTTTTTATGTCGAATCTCAGAGATGAATATAATTAAGAAATATATGCTTTGTATGATTTTGAGGTTGATTGCGATGATTGTTATATGGATAGTTGTCATTTCTGGGATGACAACCACTTCCATATTTTATTTGACAACTCTACTCCACCATCTCTAGATAACATCAATGTCCCACATCTGGAGCCAGTTATGATTACCAGCGTCCATCTTGCATATCCTACAATGGTATTTTTCCTTCGAGATTTATCTTTGACCCTTTCCCACTATGTGGATGGATATTCTTATTTGGATCCATATGATACGTGTTAGTATTTGGAGCATCATTTTTAGTTGGTTATTGGGTGTCAATATCTTCTCTATGGATTTCACATGAGAAATTGAACATGGGACCCTGGTTTACAATGGCGAATGTACAACTTCATCACGGTGGCTTTGATTTCTCAATGGGACCCTGGTTCTCTAGTCTACTTCATCACTACGGTTCACACTTATCCATGGGACCCTCGTTCTCTAGTATAATTCAGCACTTTGGTCCACACTTATCCATGGGACCTTGGTATATGGTTGTACATCAAGCGTTGAGGAAAATTCTTTCATAAGGGGGATGGAATGTAAGGTAGCTATAGCGTCTCTTGTAGGAGCGNCCATTCAATGTAAGGTGGACTAGGTCCACTATATTATTAAATAAATCCCACTATGGTAGTTAGATATAATAAATGGGTAGTTATATATAATAAATGTAAGACTTCTTAGAAGGTTCTACTTCTAGAAGATTCCTCCTCTAGAATGTTCCTAGGTGATGGTAGCACTATATAAAGGGGTTCAAACAATGTAATCGGACATGAAGAGAAGTATTGTATTTGGATATGAATCTCATTAGGGGGTTTCCCCCTCGAAGAGGCAACTGAACATGAGAGGATCCCTTCCATAATAGGATCCATTGTATGGTGTTTCCCTACCCTAAGGGTTTTGATATAATAAAGTGATTTTTTTTCTATATTGTTCTCTAAATCTTTGTGGTGTTTCTTTATGCAACTTTTTGGAACTTGAATTTAGTCGTTGGATAAACCTTTCCAAGGGACTATCGTGTTCCTAAAAGGAAGATCATATGCAAAATTTGTGACACTAAGAATTTGATGTACCAACTTACCCCTTTAGGTCCCACATGACTTTTAGTGCTTCATCACCTAGGGTTACGTTTTTGGGTGTTTAGGGTTTTATCATTTATGATTTATGTTAAAAGGGCCTTTAGAGCCTCTTTCTAACCAACTTCTTGCGAATGAGTGTAGCTGACACATGTCTTCTTAGAGATAAGATACCACTATTCTAGTTAGCTTGTGTGCTTTTGCATTTTACAGTCTTTTGTGTTTTAGACAACTATTAATAGAATATGAGCATTAATGTATTACTATGTGCCTTCCCATATCTCTATGTAATTATTTGTTATATCTATTTTATATCTCTTCCTTCATACCATTCCTAAAATATTTCAGATTAAGAATGGTTCTACAAATATGAACGATATGAAGGAGGAAATGTGTTCTTGGGGGATGACTCAAAAACCAAAATTGTTGGGTGAGAAAGAGTTCCACTGATACTAGAGGATGGGAGGAGTGTAACCCTTCCAAGTGTTCAACACATTCCAAGTTTGGCAAGAAACCTTATATTTGTTAGAAATATGAGTGATATAGGGGTGCACACTCTATTTGAGAAGGATTCATGCAATATGGTCAGAGGTGTGATGTTTTTAATGAAAGGATTCAAATTGGAACCCTGTACAATTTACTAGAGAGTGTTGACTCGACTGGATGAAAAAACAACATTGTTCCTAAAGTCAACTTGACTCGAATCAGGTTGAGTCAATTCAAACCAACGCGTCAAGTCATCATAGATTTGACCTGACCATTCTATGGCACAAGATGATGGGGCATATTGGAGAAAAAATACTTCTATCTATGCATAACAAAGGTATGGTCGAATAAATTCCTGAATGTAATTTAGAAGTTGACTTTTGTGAACATAGTATATATGGAAAACAATGTCGGGTGTGGTGCTCATCTAGTTCGACAACAAAAAATGAGATTCTAGAGTTGGTTCATAGTGATGTATTTGGCCCTATTATAACTTTCCTTCACTTGCTGGGTCCCTGTATTATGTCTCCTTCATAAATTATTTTTCCAAGAAGACATGGATGTATTTCCCTAGAAAGAAATCAAAGTTTTTCTTGAAATTCAAAGAGTTTAAATCTCTTGAAGAAAACCACACAGATAAGAATATTAATGTGTTGAGAACTGACAATGGTGGTGAATTTTGTGGAAAAGAATTTGATCAGTTTTGCAAGAAATGTGGCATAGAACACCAAAATACCACACCATATACCCCACAACTAAATGGAGTTACCGAGAGAATGAACATAACATTTATAGACAAGGAAATGATCATTCTTAGTGGTGTTAATCTCACACAAGAATTCTGGGCGAAGGCAGTGGACACTGCAAAATATCTATTGAATATATCTCCTTCATCGGTGCTATTCAACATGATTCCACATGAAGTATGGTCGGCTAAGGATCCTTTGGTTTCACATCTCAAAGTATTTGGATTTGATGCATTTTGCATGATCCCAAGGAAAAGAGGAGAAACTTGGACAAGAAGACAATCGATTGTATTTTCATTGGATACAAAGAAAGAGTTAAAGGATATAAGATATGATATTTTTCATCAAGGAAAACAATGAACAGTCAATATATGGTCTTCAAAGAAGTCGGAAGTAAGTGCGATCCTGAATAAATTTGTCATGCTGAGAATAATACTAAGACAGTGTGGTTTGAAGGGAGGAACGAAGAATATGATTAAGATGAGTTGATTGAATCAAAAGAAGAGGTGGAACAACCAACCCCGGTTGTAAGGAGGGCAGAAAGAGTAAGAAATCGTGTGGAAAGGTATAATCTACCTGAGTTTTGTTCTATATTAGTGTTAAGTGTCACTGATGATGAGCCCAAGTCGGTCGAGGAGGTAGTCAATTCAATAGAGGGAAAACTATGGAAGGATTCCATGGTCGAAGAGATGGAGTCCTTGCACAAGAATGAGACATGGGACTTAGTCAAGTTACCTAGTGAAAGAAAGATCATTGGTAGAAAATAGGTATTCAAGAAGAATATGAAAGAAACAGGTCAAGACGATAAATTCAAATCTCTACTAGTAGAGAAAGGATATTCCCAAGTTGAAGTAGTCGACTTCGGTGAGATTTTTCCCCCTGTCGCAAAATTAACTTCCCTTAGAGTACTAATGTATTTGGATGCAACATTTTATTTGGAAATAGAACAGATGGATGTGAAGACAACATTCCTACATGGGGACCTGGAAGAATAAATTTACATGAAATAGCATGAAGGATTTGTAGTAAAGGGAATGAAAAATTTGGTGTGCAAAATGAAAATATCCCTTTATATTTCAAAGCAATTGCCAAGGATGTGGTTGAAAAATGAAATATCGATTTAGTTTGGGATTTTTGATAATAAAATATGATCATTGCATATTGAATAAGGTGGGATTTTCATATATGTAGCATTGTATGTCGATGACATATTATTGATTGGAAAAAACATGGACACAATAAAGGAGGTGAAGAATAAACTATCCTCCAAGTTCGACATGAATGATCTTAGTGTAGTGAACTTCATTCTAGGAATGGATATTAATAGAGATCGAGTAACTAGAAATCTCTGGTTGAACTAGACGAAGTATACTGAAACAATTTTGAAATGTTTAAACATGGAAGATTGCAAACCTATGAAGGTGCCAATTTATGTGGGAGAAAAGCTAATTGTTGAATAGTGTCCAAAGACACAGGAACAAATAGAGGACATGGAATGTGTTCCCTATGAAAGTGGTGTTGGTAGTCTAGTGTATGTGGTGGTCTACACTTGACTAGACATTTCCCATGCAGTGGGAGTGTTGAGAAGATACATGTCGACACCTGGGAAGGAGCACTGAACAACTGTCAAAAGAGTAATCATGTATTTTTGTGGAAAAAATGATTATGCTATATGACACCAAGGAAAACCTAAAGGTGACAATAAATCAAATATACATGGATTTGTCGATGTTGACTGGGGTCGAGATATGGATCGATGGAGGTCAACCAATGGATATGTGTTTAAAATGTTTAGTAGAGAAATCAACTATATGAGTAAGAGAAAATTGGTCATAGCATTGTGAACAACAAAAGTTGAATACGTGGCATCCACTCATGGAAGCAAAGAAGCAGTATGGCTACAAAGGTTGTGTTCAAGAATTGTGTTTGAGCAGAGAGATATGAAGATAAGTTGCAACAATCAAAGAACAATATTTATGGAAAATAACCTTTCTTATCATTATAAGACTAAGCACATTGATCTACAATACCATTTCGTGAGAGACATGGTGGAAAGAAACAAGGTGTTGCTGGAAAAAGTAGACACCTTCGAAAACATAACAGACTTGTTGACCAAGTCAGTGAGTGTTGTAAAGTTCTCTTGGTGTAGAGAGGCAATGGGCATTGTTTCCCTGGGTGTATGAATGAAAGTTCATGGGTCTCCTGGTTTCAACAAAGAAGATAGTAGGTGGGGGGATGTTGGATTGTTATATTCTTTGCAATGGAAGTTTAGGTGGATCGACTAACAATCGAAGTCAAGGTGGATTGACATGAAGTTGAAGGTCAAGGTGAGTTGATTGAGTAAATTAAAAGTCAAAGGTTGAGGTGGTTCAACATGGTAAGGGCATCGACAACAATTCGAAGAGGTCACCCGACAAGAGGTCGACAAGAGGGCATGTGGAATCCGATTGAAGACTAAATGAAGGATGATTGGTAGTCGATGGGTAATCCAACTTGGTATTCAACTCTAACTGAATCCTGAGATTCGAGGGATTTGTAGCTAATGATATGCGTGGATCTGTAACTGCTTTTTGGGCACCATTTCTCTAGGGTTTTTCCTTCTATAAAGCCTATAAATAAGGAGTGTTTTAATGTTGTAAAAGTTAATCTTTAATCTTTATATGATGAATTTATAATCACCAAGGGTCTGTAATATCAGAGGTTGTTGGTCATGTAGATGTAAAATGAATTGGCTACATGATTGTTCTTGTGTAATAAATAGGGTATGATGTTGATTATGTCTGCAAGATACCAGATATATAAAATATGCAGAACATAAACGAAATGCTAGAAATAACAGAATAACAGTGAAATATCCAGCATAATCTTCACAATACATAGAAATGATATACGAAATAGCAACAGAAATAGCAATTGAACAGAAATAGCACTTGATTCAGATAGCAATGTTCACAAGCCTCTTCGAGGGGGCAACCTCCAATCGAGCAGCGCTCTGTTACAATAATATCCAAGCTAGGGTTCTCATACCCTCGACTCCTATTTATACTCAAAAGAAGCATCTAGAGGAAGATCCTTCTAGAAGAGGAAGCTTCTATTAGGTCTTCTTACATCCGCCTTATTCTATTTTATTGAAAGGTCTTATTAATATTGACCTTTATTACATCCGAATACATTAATCTACCTATGTGCGGGTTAGGACCTTAACATGTCCGCCCGCTTAA
>JASDQU011101437.1:7370-28238 GCA_032191745.1 Picea mariana
CAGCATGAAAAAGGGCTGGCACTGAGTGTTCTCATCCAACATGAAAAAATCTTGGAACTGAGACAAGTGGAACTCATCCAGCATGAAAAAGGGTTGGCACTGAGTGTTCTCATCCAGCATGAAAAAGGGCTAGCATTGAGGCAGGTGGAACTCATCCAGCATGAAAAAGAGTTGGAACTGAGTGTTCTCATCCAGCATGAAAAAGGGTTGGCACTGAGACAGGTGGAACTCATCCATCATGAAAAAGAGTTGGCACTAAGACCGAGGGTGCACATGATCTGATATTGATGCATTGGAGGGTAGTGGATGTCCCAAGGACATGTTGTAGTTATTTGAGAACTACCAATGAGCCTTGGATGCATTGGTTGTGAAGTCACAAAGGGTGCACATGATGAGGTACATATGCATTGTGAGGTAATGGATGTCATGGTGACATGTTGAACCTGTTTGAGAGCTACCCACGGGTAATCTTCAAAGGTAATCTTGGCATAATGTAGAATGTCTCCCTCGCTGAGAAGGAGTGTTGATGTTTGGGCAGCATCGAAAAGATGTTCCACTAGATTAATAATTAATAATTAATAATATGATTATTAATTATCAAACAATATTATTAATTATAATATTATTAATGTAATAATATATTTATAATATAAAGTATAAATATATATAATAAAGTATAAAGTATAAATATAAAGTATATTTATATTATATGTATAATATAATATAAAGTATAAATATATTTATTACCCAAGAGACGCATCTCTTCATGGATGGTCACCATATGTTCTTTATATATAGAACACTCATCATTATAATAACATATTCATTCATATACAATATCATCTCTTATGAAAATTCAACAAATTGGACTAGAGTCCACTGCCTCGGTGCAGAAAAATATTGTCAATATCCTTCATTTTGTTGTTCACGAAGATGCCTTGATTGACGAGGGCCATATAATTTCAAATGAAATATTGTTTCAACTGGGTGGTTTGAGGAAAACCCAAAAATTCTATATGACTTCTTATTTGGTATTTTCTATAGCCTATTGCCACATCTTCGAAGAGTTGTTGAAGGAAAGGGGTGTTGATTTCAAGATAGAATTGGTCTTTGTCTGGTATCCAACCTTATGGAGATACAAAGCTCAATACAATTTCTATGCGGTCCATGACAATTTTATTTCTGAATTCAAAAAATTAATCTTTGGTCCTACTATAATAATAATAATATAATAATAATCTATTTTTAAGGTCATAGCCAAGCCAGACACCAAATTGGTGTATAAGACCCCCTCCGCCCAACGATTTGACTAGTAAAGTCTACAAAGGTATACATACCCTACCCCCCTCTGGATTTGAACTTGTGACCTCTTAAGAGGAAACACAAGTTATTAACCATTAGGCCCACTACATCGAGACTATCATTACAGGTTGCTTCCTTTCTTGCAGAGAAAGGAATTTTTGAGACTAGAGAGGATTTCAGTGTTTTGAGATTATTTGTTTTCCAAGAGAAACCATTCTTGCTCCCCTTTTATGTATCTGATAGACACTTTGTCATCAAAGTATGCAGACAATACAAGTATTGGGCACACTTATTTAATGAAAAAAAAAAAGCAGTTCATTCCACTTCCCTGGAGAATTGGAGAAGTTGTTGTCAAGCATATTTCTCACTTGGATGAATTTGCAAGTCAATTTGACCAACTTTGTTCGAAGGGAGCTAAATGTATCAAGCGCTTTGACCATAATGACCTGTTTTCTGCACACATGTCCCTGGTGGTATACTCTTCTTATTTTTGTAAGTCTGAACAATTAAAGGAAGGAGGAAGAGAAAATCAAAATCTCCTTGAGACCTCAACTGATGAAGCCCTAAATGATATCAAAGAGTTAGCTAGCACTAATGAGTGTTACAGACAGAAGGGCAGAGAAGCAACAAACAAAAAACCCAATTCACCCAGTGTTTCATAGAGAAGTACTCATGCTAAAACAAAACCTAGGAGTAGTGGTTTGGAAACAAGAAAAACACCTACCAGAAATTCATATGATAGCAATGACAAAGACCCTACGAAGAAATTTTTGGAAAAATCCCATGTTTTGCATAGTTTTTCTAAAAGAAAGAGAGAGACTCGGAAAATGAGACTGCAAAATACTTGAAATTGAAGAAAGTCATCGAGCTATGGATGTAGATGAAGTGTTAGAAGAATGATCCGGATTACTTTCGGCACGAAATGAGAGCGAAGATATAATAAAGAAATGTACAAAGATATCTTAGATGTCCAATAATATAATAGAAATGTATCAGAGATGCAACCATAAACACATAGATACAGTAATACACAATTTTTTATTAATGAGTGAAAATGTACAAAGACTGTAAAAATACTGTGTGAAAGACTCGCTATAATGGTGGTAGCTTATCTGTGAGAAGATATGTGCCTGCTACTCGCATTCGCAAGAAGATGATTTTACAATGAGGCTCCAAAGTCCTTTTTATCATAAAGAAAATCTAAAACCCTAACCCCGGAAGATGAAAAGCCAACAGTTTTGTGGACCCCGTTTTGGGTAGTTTGGTGTATCAACTTCTCGGGGGCATAACTTTGGCATACGATCTTTGTTTGGGGCACATGATAGCTCGTTGGAAAGGTATAGTCGAGGAGATTCATTTGGGGGGCTCAATTAGAGCCTTTGGCTGTTATTGAGAAGCTTGATCCTGAAAAACCTTCATTTAGGCCCTCAAAATGGCCCCGAAAGGTAAAAACTACTAAAAATAGTAAATTACCAAAATTGCCAGAAAATTGTTTTGAGCCAGTTGGAAAAGGTGGGTGGCCACTGATATCCACCTGGATCAATCCTACCTCCTTAGGAAGCAATGGTCCCCATTTTGTTGAGTGTTTGGGGGAGAGGGAAAAGCGTTTGTTGAATTTGCATCTTGATGAGTTGCTTGCCTTGTTGGAGAAGTTGTGTTGCTTAGCTTGTTGAAGGTTGTCACGAACCTGTGGCTGGAAGGGTTGGACCTTTTTAATCAGTTTGGCTACATGAGATGCATGTGTGAAAAAGGAATCTTTACACTTTGCTGCAATATTTTCAATCTGCTTATGTTGGATAGAAGGTGCTTGGATTGATGCTGCAGTGGTGCTCTTCTGTTCACGCTTTGA
This sequence comes from Picea mariana, assembly GCA_032191745.1. Taxonomy (NCBI): domain Eukaryota; kingdom Viridiplantae; phylum Streptophyta; class Pinopsida; order Pinales; family Pinaceae; genus Picea; species Picea mariana. Next base: position 10,522 of record JASDQU011101437.1, read on the forward strand.
ATAGACTGTGAAGAAGCTGAATTTTTTAGTATGAGATACTACCTTGCGACACTGTTTAGGTGGGACAATAGTCGAAATTACCTCTAGTATCTTGTAGAGATGACCCCCCAGAGTAACAATGACACTACGGGGTCGAGACTCATAAATATCATGGCGCTTCCACATATATGGTTGGCCCAAGAGAACATCACAGAAATCTAGGGGGGGGAATGTCACATAATACCTCGTCCTTGAAGGGATGGATTCTATATGACAATCAACACTATTAGCTGACACGAAGATCTCGTCCCCGACGAAGCCACCCAATGTTGTATGGTTGCGGATGTGATGTTGTCGACACTCCCAACTCTTTGACGACCTATGCTGAGATGAGGTTCTTTTGGCTTCCGCTATCAACAATAAACTGCAACGGGGTCCCCTTAACCCACATCTGTGAATGAAAAAGGTGCTCCCCCTCTTCATAATCTATTGGTTCTTCTGGATGAATTGTTGTGGTCGTGACAATAGCAGTGGGGTCTGCGTCGATGTTCTGTCTTCTATCAGTATTTTCATAATCAAATTCTGAATCAAGGTTCGGCTCCTTGTATTTTATCTTGGCCACCAATGATTGTTTTGAGCGACATTCATTGGTGTTGTGCCAAGGGATTTTGTGGAAATCACACCATTTTCCAGTGTCCTTCTTCGTCTTTTTGTGACCCTTCTTTTCCTATGGTTTGGACTGGTTTTCGGGATGTTGTTTGTTAGGGTCGTCTTTATCATACTTTGGTTGTTGCAGATTTGCAGACCCGAACTCTTGTTTGTTCTGGTTCTTAAACTTCTGCTCGATTTTAACAAGATATCGATAAGTAAAACCGAGTGATGAGATGTCCAGAAAATCCATTACAGTTTGAATGTATCTGTGTAGAGCCCCACGGTATTTCAGAACCAAATGTCGTTCGAAGTCTTTGATACCCAGCTTGGTGAGAAAGGTATGGAAGGTATTGGTGAACTCTAGAACTGCTTGGCCCTTTTCTTGCCGCAGTTTGGTCCATCTCATGTACTGGTCCTCATAGTTGCCAACAGGGTAATACTGTTCCTTTACTGCATCCACAAAAAAATCCCAAGTGGGCTCGTCCCCATATATTCCACACTCCTATGTGGAAATTTTCTCCCAGTAAGTTTCCCACCAATGTTTGACATGGGGGAGATCCTTAAGGAGTGTGAAGTTGATCTTTTCCTTGTCGGAGAAATTATGAACAGAGAAATAACCTTCTAGAAGATTTAACCATTTTTCTAGGGCATTCGCAGCTACATGTCCTTCAAATATGGGAATATCAAAATTAACTTGTACCTTGAAAGGAGAGGTGCCTCCAAAGTGGTTGCTTGATGAAGACGCACATGTTGTTATCAGCAGGCATTGAAGGACGTGGGAAAAATTCTCCATCATTTCATCCCTCTGTCACGTGAGAGCTTGCTCAAGCAACAGATTAATAGAATCATCTACTCTGTTGTTTTTCTTTTCTTCTACCATGGAGGGTTTCTTGGACATGCGAGAGTGATTGTGTTCAATAGATGAAATCTCAAGACCCAACTAGCTATACTCAGGCCTCGTCGGGGACATGCACTAAAAAACGATCAAGAGAAAACTGCTTTGATACCACTGATCCAAATTATTTTTGGCACGAAATGAGAGAGAAAATATAAAAAAGCAATGTATAGAGATATCTTAGATATCCAATAATATAACATAAATGTATCAGAGATGCAACCATAAACACAGAGATACAGTAATGCACAATTTTCTATTAATGAGAGAAAATGTACAAACACTGTAAAAATACAAAGTGAAAGATTCGTTAGAATGGTGGCAGCTTATATGTGAGAAGAGATGTGTTCCCTACTCGCATTCACAAGAAGATGATTTTACAATGAGGCTCCAAAGGCCTTTTAATCATAAAGAAAATCCAAAACCCTAATCCCGGAAGATGAAAAGCCAACAGTTTTGTGGACCTCGTTTTGGGTAGTTTGGTGTATCAACTTCTTGGGGGCGTAACTTTGACATACGATCTCTGTTTGGGGCGCATGATAGCTTGTTGGAAAGGTGTCATCGAGGGGATTCATTTTGGGGGCTCAATCAAATATTTTGGCTATCATTGAGAAGCTAGATCCCAAAAAACCTTCATTTAGGCCCTCAAAATGGCCCAAGAAGGTAAAAACTGCTAAAAATAGTAAATTACCAAAATTGCTAGAAAATTGTTTTGAGCCAGTTGGAAAAGGTGGGTGGCCACCGATATCCACTTGGATCAAAGAACCCAGTTGTTGAGTACAAAGACTGCTGGAAACTATTTTTTTAACAAGAACGGTTGGAAATTTATATTAAAAAATGTATGTGCTAATGCACTTTACATAGATGGCTACATATGAAGACAAGATGAACAAAAATTTATTAATCATCGATAGAAACCTGTTAGAAATTGTTTTTTGCTTCTGCATCTTCCTGGAGAGTTGCTTGAATTGTTGTTGTGGGTTGAATTCCATCTTCTGAGTTATGCATTTCTAGTGTCGATGTTGGGTCTGGAGGGGCCTGGTTATGTTCATTGGCATCTTCTTAATGGACAGTTGAAGGAAGCCTTGATTTAACCGACTAGATTGAGATTGCAAGATGTTGAGGATGGCCGAGGGGATTTCCCAATTGTTGTTTGAGCATAATGATATGCCTGGTGTTTCTATTAACCCCACGAAGAATGGTCGTGAGTTCTTGATTGTGCTTGTGTTCCTGTGTCTACAGCTGCTTCTGGAGATTTGCACTATGACATCAAAGCTCTTGATTCTCTGCTTGAATTTCTCAGAGTTGCGATCCCATTATTTCTCCTGAGGTTCTAATCACAACTCTCAAATCCCGATTTTGGTCTCATAGTTCCTCAATAGCACAGGAGGGGCATGAACAAGGAGCTTTGGATCTCCACCACATGATGAGAAGGGGACAGAGAAACACAAAGGCCTGTAATTCTTTGCTGAAGTGCGGATACATCTCTAGAGGGCACAAACAATGTCAAATCCAGAAATAAGCTAAGGAGTTATCGCTTGCACGCGAAAGAAGGCAGGAGAAATGAAGTTCCCATGGACTGGAGTACTCATTTGTAGAGAATAGCTCATTCGATGACACCATGGAAGCGATGGAAGACATCAGGGAGTGTTGAAGGATTGCACAACATACGTCTAGAAGAGAAGGGTTGAAGCAACGAGGCATGTGGGAAAGGAGGGGAGGGATGATCAAGATGCCATGAAGCCAAATATAGATCTGTGCATCAGAGGGCATGGATTACCAGCTATCCAAGATGCATGAGAGGTGGGGATTGGAGAGGAGAGACAGGGTGGAGGAGAGGAGGAGTTGAGTTGGGAAGGAAAGTCCAAGGATGACAGAGATTCTATAGAGAGTGGGACCCAGGAGAAATTGGGGAATTTGCCACTTTTGGTAGTCCTTAAGGAAGCCACACATGGTACTTTATTTGATTAATGAGAAGAAGACTTTGTTCCTTGATTTTAGTTGCTTTTGCTTGTTGATCAGTCGCCTGATTTTGGGAGTGAAGAGTATGAAAGAATTGGATCTTATTGAATTGAGATTTTAGGGCCCTTATCTGAGATTGAAGACCGATAAGATCTTGATTTGTGGAATTGCTAGAGCCAATGATTTCTTTAATGATTAGCTCATAATCTCCAAGGACAATTAACTCATGAATATTTCTGGATCATGCAATTCGTAGCCCCATATAAACTGCTAGAATTTCTGCTTTATTATTAGTGGTGTTTCCTAGCCCCCAAGAGTAGTCCAATATATTGTGTCCATCGGAATCAATGATGTCTCCCCCCACACCTGCTTCCCCTAACGACTGCTGTAAACTTGAGAAATTGTTGAGGCTCTAGTTACCCAGCAACCAGATATCTTTGAAGAAGAATTTGTCACACTTCACCACGTGGCCTACCATAAAAATTCCAAAAAATTGTTAATAGAGAAGGTTAACATGAAAAATAAGAAAGTGTCTGAAAAATGGAATTCGGAAATTGATTTCCATGGGATTGCACCCTAAAAAATTGAACAGTTTCATGAGGCAACCGGGGAAGCAATAAAATAATCCATTTTTTATATTGAGAAAGAAAATTTAATTCTAAAAGAAAAAATAAAAGAATTAGAGAAAGCTCTAATTTTGAAACCATTGTTTGTTGAGTCTTTAAATGCAATTCAACTGACACTTACCCTTGAGGTCATCCCATAAAGCAACAATAAGTTGAAAGGTTCCTCTAGTTTGTTGTTGGCTGTGAGAAAATACATTGGAGATGGAATTCAAAAAAGAATAGACCTAATCCATGAAATATGAGGGCTATCACGAAGTTCAACCATTTTTTTAATAAGGATTATGCATTTTAGAGAATATCTCCAAAAGGATCTAGAGAACGACGAAGGTTTTTACAAGGAGGTTGTGGGGAATTTGCAACAAAAAATTAAAGTCTAAGTGACACCCATAGAAGAGAACATAACCTTCCCTCTAGTATCTTAATGAAGCAGATCAATGCTTGTTGGTTGAAAAGGATTAAAAGTTTAAGAGAAATGTTTTCTAAGTTAGATGCTATAAAATTCAAGATAGGTGCCATGTTTCTAAAACATGTTGATCTTATAAAGGAATTGAATGGCCCTAATTTATTAATGGATACCATACTTATGTCTAAAGAGAAACTATTGGAACAACTTGAAGTGTTAAAACTTTCATGGAAAAATGAGTTTATTGACTCAATTGAATTCTCTGAAGATGAGGTGGAAAGGTGGCTTGTCTGATACATTAATGAGAATGATGATATTGAGGATGCGCTCCATAAATTGAGTATTGATTTAAGGGAAATGTAAAATGAATTATTTGAAATAAAAACCAAGCATGAGATAACAATTTCTCTAATGAGGGAGTACATATAAGAGTGGTTAAGAAAGACATTAATCAAGATCACCAAGACAGATCAACATGAAGCGATTACAACGGTTATGCCACCTCCAACACAACAGTAGCCTTCTACAAAGGACGTCTCAACAAGCAAGTAAAGGGAGTTTTATGAAGATTTCCATCACAGTCTCTCTTTCATTTTATGGTCCACATGAGCTCCATCCCAGTCCTCTTTGAAGGACAAACACAATCTCTTTTATTTGTAATTCAAGACATTACTACCTATTTATCTAGAGACATCTATTATTTTTTAGGTTCCCAGAGAACTAGTTTGGGACATAACATTATTGATTTCTCAATACTTTTAATTTAAGCATGAGATTTTAGATGTGTGTCTATCATGATCTTTATTGGGTTTCATAAAATGATCATTTAGAGTTCTCTGTCATATGTGGCCCATACTTTTCCCCCCTTTGCTGAATAATGTGTTCTACTTTGATTAATGTTGTGATGGAAATGTCATCCTATTTAAATGAATACTCATTTGGTTTATAATCTTGTACATAGTGTAAATATTTGCTTTCTACAAGATACATGGTCATTTCTTAGATATTCTTTGCATGTGAATATTTATTTTAAGAATAATCATGGTCCTCTCTTAGGCCTTTTTATGTTCTTGTATGTTATTTGAAATAGAGGAGTACCACCTCTTTAAAAATGCAAGGGCATTTATCCTCATGAGGTTGAATTAAAAACTGTATGAAAATCTTTTAGATCAACACAACACCACCCATTTGGATGACAATCATGGTACGATCCAAAAAAATACTCCCCCATATTGAGATTAATATTATGGCACTTCCCTAAACAATTTATGGTACGTCCATCTGCAATCATTACTTGGAACTATGGTGCTGGAAATACAAAGCAATTGAGATCTTTTGCTAATTTGCAATTGACAAAGTTATGGGTACTACCATAATCAATCAACACTTTGACCTTTTTATTTTTAGTCTATCCTTGTATATTGAGGGTTTGTAAAGTATTGATGTCGGCCAATGCATGAAAAGATCTTGTGATGGCTCCAATTCTTCATCTTCTTTCTCTTCATAGTCTATGTAGAATAATTTCTTCTCAATTCATTTATGCCCCTTACTGTACTTTCTTTCACAATTGAAACATAGTTCCTTTGCTCTTCTTTCATCCATTTGTTGCACTATCAACCTTGTCGGTTCAGGTACGATCGTCTTATTAATCCCAAAAACGATCTCTACTTCTTGTGTATGCTCCAATGGTAGACTTGTTAGTAGCCTTATTCTTGGCTTGAATATGATGAGCAAATTTCATAGCTTCAATAATATTTGCAAGATGTCTTAAGAAAAACTCATGTTTAATGTCTTATTTTAATCCACCCATGTAAGCTTCTAACAAATGTTCATCACTTATGTCATCCACCCTTGTGGCCAATACCTGAAATTATGAATTATAATCTTCAATATCACCTAAGTGCTTGATTCTTGTAAGTTGATTGAAGTAGTCACGTTCCCAAACTTTCCCATATTGTGTTTCTAAGACTCTTGTAAATAAACCCCAAGTATAATGATACAAAGGTGACTTCCTTTTAACTATCCATTGATACCACTAATATGGTTTATTCTCAAAGTTCAAGGTTAATATGTGAATCCTTTACTTATCATACATAATATTATGTAGATCAAAATATTACTCCATTTGGTTGACCTAGGTAAAGAGTTATGTTCCATCAAACTTCCTTAATTCAACCTTGGGGGAGGTTCACTCCTTTTGGAGACCCTCCATAAGTAACTCCATTATTGGAGTTAAATCCCCCTGGAAAATTCTTATTGTTGGAAATTCGTTCAACTTGAACACTACCTTTAATTTCATGAGTCCTTTTAGACACCTTATCAATTTTAGGTAACCTCCCAATTAAGGCTTCTATAATATTTTGTTCCATTTTTTCCATATTCATTTTCATTTGTTCCTTATTTTCGACCATCTTCTTTTTCATGTCATTCTTATTTTCATCGATTTTCTTTTGTATTCGATCTTCCAATTTTATTTTAAGGTATTCCTGAGAATGTGTTAAATCCACTTGTTTCAACATACTGACTCTCATTTCATCAACTTGGTCCTTTAATTGGGTTAGCCTGTTTTCAAAGTCTTCATTTTCTTCAGAAGTCATGTTTGAGTTTTTATGAGGAGTACTCGTATTATTTCTTGTTTAACCATTTGCCACCTGAAAAAATAATAATGCTCCTCTTTTTCCTCTTTATCACAAATTTTGAATCACCAAAAATAGATCTTCCTATAAAAAGTTATGCCAATTGTAAGTTACATACCTTTCGAACCCTTAATTTGAAGTATGACTGGATGGATGACCTTTGTCCTGATATCAATATGAACTTTAAAACCTTATAAGTTTGAAAATTTGACCTGTAGTACTCTGATATGACTTCTTAAACTCTTAAATTTTTCATAGTCTGAACCTTCATTGATAAAAAGTTATAACAAACATGCCAAAATGTCTTGTTTAAGACTAATTTCAGGATTAGTAAACAACCCCAACTTCCACGAGATATATCTCACAAATTATGATGATTAAAAATTTGAAGATTTTCTCACATGTTATTTGCTATGTCTCCTTAGGATTTTGAAAATTTCAGAGTAAAAAAATTCATACAAAAAAAGTTAAAGTGAAAATGCCAAGCTGACTCTTTTAAAAATGATTTCAAGATTAGTCACAAGCCTTGTCTTCCACATACTATATATATGAAAGTGAAACCTTCCAGAAAAAAAATTACAGCGAAAATCCTAAGATGACTTGTTTAAAACTGAATTTTGGATGAGTAAAAAACCCTATATTCCGTAGGTTATATCTTAGAAATTATAATGACCCAGAACGTGAAATTTGTATCAGAGATACTTTGATATGTCTCCTCAATAACCTCCAAATTTCACTATCTGAAGAGTCCTAGAAAAAATGTTATAGCGAAAATTCCAAGATGACTTGCTTGAATCAACAAAACCCTAAGACCAATGCTCTAATACCAAATGTTATGAGACAATGCCTTAAAATTGATAAAAAGTCAATGAATACAATCCACTTCTAGGGGAAAACCTCCTTTTACGATATATCCAATTCAAAATACAATATGGGATGATATAATATTATCCTAAGACTATGTTTCCTTGGTATATATATATGAGACAAATGGTATAATTATAATGAAAGGCTATAACGAAGGGTTTTAGCCTACATACAAATATAACACTAGAAATGTAATAATTCAATATCTAGGGCATAATAAGGGGTTTTATAATAATAATAATAACAATATTTTTTTTAAGGTCACGACCAAACCAGACACCAATTGGTGTATGAGACCCCCTTGTTTATGGGACAAGGGACCCCCTCCACACAATGATTTGACTGCTAAAGTCTACTGAGGTGTACATACCCTAATTCCCTTTGGATTTGAAACCATGACCTCCAAGGAGGAAACACATGTTCTTAACTATTAGGCCCACTCAGGTTGTCTATGGCTTAACACTATTTTATTCTATCGGGAATTCACCACTAGGTTTTATTCAATGGGTTCATTTGCAATGGTTGACTTTCTGAAATCCCTAACCCGGTCATCGAGATTCGACCATTGGACATGAGCCTTCAGGAGAATTATGACCATCAGGGATTTTGAATTTTAGATTATTTTAATGTTTTTATTAATTTTGAATTTGCATGTATAGGATTTATTTATTTCTTTCTTTTTATTATTGTATATTCTCTTCGGATTTCAAGTCAAAACATTAACACATGATCAACACTCTATACCTCTACTATCTCCACATACAAACTACAATGGGAGGGAAAAAAAATATAAACCACTTGGAATCACTTCCCACAATGCATGTGGGATAAATCATTAAGCATATAAGATCAATGGTCGAGATTAACCCTGAGATGAGATCAATGATTGCTAAGCGCTAACTTCAGAGGGCCATATCTCGAGTTTTAGAAGGCCAAATTGGGCATGAGATGGCTCATTGGAAAGTTGAATACGCAAACAAAATGTTGGTAGGGTTATTTTTTCTAGGTTGTGTGGTGAACCAAGCCATTTCACTAGGTAAATACCCAATGTAGGTAGGGCAAGAGGTTATAATCCATAAAGGATAATATATTAAATAATAATGTATATGAATATGAGATGATGAGATACAATAAGAATGAGGGCCTTATATACCCACGCAGGGGTGCCTGTTGGCACAGGGGCAGACCCAGGGTTCAACGCTACAACAACGCACCAACAAAACCCTAACTACCGACCCTTTCGGCAACACCTGCGAAGCAGATGAACTCTCACCCGAGGTAGAGGCAGGGGTGGTTGCAGGACTTAGGTGTCTACAACCTTAGCTGGGACACAGATCTGGGATTGTAATACTTAACAGAGAACCTAGCACCAATATTTCACCAATATTTAACCACTATATACTCCGCATATAACACAGAGCATCGCATCATTCATTCATATCTGAGGTATCTAAGCACTTATCATAGAGAAGTAGATTAGATCTAGTAGATTCAAGCACTGAGCACATTCACACAGGTTAGGTCTAACATCCATGTACATCACCAGCATAAAGCATAAACAGATCTATCTATCTATATCAAATCACTTAGCAAGTAAAGACATAAACACATCAAGACATCGCACAAAGCAGAGCAACACATCATATACGTGGTTCACCCCCACCCTGGGGCTACGTCCACCAACTCTTCGTCTTTATTATCTTCAGTCAAGCTTTTTACAGGCACATAGCATCAAAATCCTACTCCGCAGAAGACAGGAGATCTGCACGCACTCTGCCAGATCCTCCTTCTTAGAGCTAGGTTATAGCACCAAGCCTTCTTACAATTCCTTGCACATAACTCTGCAATTCTCACACAATATGCACAAAGCACTTACAATCCTTCGATCACATAGATCTAGCACTTAGCCATTCGTGTTACATAGATATGCATATCTTCCCTTACATTGCCTAGACCTCTATTTATACTTTACAAAATAGGCCTAAACATGGGTAAACCCATGGGCCGACATTCCCATACCCGTTACATATTACTAATCCCAAAAAGGACCCAAAAAGGGGACCGAGATCCTGCGATCTCTGCTTCGTCTTGCGCTCTGCCTTTGACAGAATTTCGAAGTCCCATAATATGTCAAAATTGACCAAGGATCTCCCAAAACTTGGTTAAGGGCCAATAGGCCCCCAACACTCACCTGTGACTCGTCCCGAGTCACTCTAATCTGGGTAGTTCTGCTTCGAAAGCGTCGATCTTGGCTGGAGTTGCTTTGACTTGATGTTGTGCTACAACCTCTTATTCAACGAACTCTTGGATGGTTGCGTCGTTGAAAGGTCCCTCCAGGCGATGTTCAGCTGCGGTGACAACCTGCTCCAGTTATGCTCCTCGGCTTTCGACTTCTGTGAACAATTGGTAAGCCTTATCTTGTACAGGTTGGAGCCTCTGAGTTACCTCCATAACTCTTCTCTGGATAGTGTGGATCTACTGTTGGGTGGTGCGTTTCTCTTGAGATCGTTTCATTCTCTCCACAACTGACAGGGGCTTCAACTGCGCTTGTATCGTTTCAGCTTGATACTTCGCCTCTTGGAGTTGTGACTCCAATGCCTTCAGTTTTGGATTCTCTGTGAGTTGCTCGTAGGTATGGGCACTGCGATCGGTGAGTTTCCTACATTCCATAGCAAGGGATTTTATTCTCTCAATTGTGCTTCGAGCAGTTGCTTCTCTTTGATCCCTCACATTCTGTGGAGTCTCGGGCACTGCGCGTAGCTCTAAGTCTGCTATGCGTTGTTGTAGCTGCTAGATCACTTCTGTGAGCTGCTCTACTTGCTGCGTGACTCGATCCTCTGCCTTGATTTCTATGACTGTCACAGAGCAAAGTGCTCTGTTGACGACTTCTTTCACTTTGATTTGCTCTGCGAGCAACTGTTCTTTTCCTTGTTGTATCTGTGTTTTTTCTTCATTGAACTTCGCTTGGAGAGAAATCTGTTCCTGTTCTGTAGCTTGACGTTGTTCTACAAGTACTCCCTATACTTGCGTCAAAGCCTGGGTGGCTTGTTCTGTTTCCTCTTGTGCTAGTCGAAGGCGAGCTTCAACTTTATCAGTTAGTCGATGGAGTTGAGCTGGCTCATCTCCCAACTCTGGTTCTCCCAGCGCAGTGGAGACTGTGCGACTAGACTGAAGGGCCTGTTGTACCCCTCAAAGTTTGACTTCAATCCTATCATACATTTCTTCTTTCTTGGCCTCCTGTTTCTCTGCTATTTCCAGTGAGGCATCGTTCAGGGATGCTATGATGAAATCAAAATCGTCGGAGGTGAGGAGAGTCTGCATCTTGGTCATGGAGGCTTTCGATTTCTTCTGGGAAGAAGGTTTCGAGGGGGGTGGGGAAACCTTCCTCTTCTTCGAGGGGTCAACCTCGTATCTGGGTGGTGTTACTTCGTTGGGATTCTATTCAGCTTCTACTTCGTCACCACCCCCTCGGTCAGGTGACACTGAAGGAGTCTTTCCTGAGGTGCTACTTAAATTTTGGACCTCCTTAGTCTTCTTCTGTCTGCTTGTACCAGGTGTAGTTTGTTCTTTATGAGTGTCCTCTGGGCTGTCAATATCAGATATCTCTGCGGGGTTGGCGGGGATAAGGAGATCAACGAACCATTCCTTAGTGATCTCCTCAAGGTCTTCTTCTGTAAGCTTATAATATGACTGGAGTTGTTCTTTATGTCCATCTTCCCGCGCTGTAATGTAGGTGAAGTGTCGATCTGCACTGAACTTCATCAGGGGTCGGAACCTCTGTAAGGTGTTCAGAGTCATGCGAGGTTGAGCTTCAATGGCTCTCTTTACCTGGAGGTAATATGTATGAAACACAACATTTAACTACCACTATTTGTTCATATCAGTTGAATACCACAGGGTAGCAAACTTCGTGGCAAGCAGTTCAAACGGTTCTATGTCTGGGAAGGTTGCTCCTTCCGGCATCTCCCATGAAAAAAATGCAATGAGGACCAGGAGCCAGCTGAAATGAAATTCATAACCCTGATCCTGTGCTTCTTTGCAGTCTAGTTCCAACTAGTTAACTAGGTACTTCGCCCAGTTCATCTGTAGGCCTTCCGTGCACTTCCCTGCGAGGTAAACGATGAAGACGGTGACCTGCATAGGTCGGTTCTTCCTTACTAAATTTCTAGCTATCAGTTGATATGTGAGGCGCACTACACCACTTTGGATAGAAGCTACCTTGTAGCCTCTTGTTTCCTTCTCAATGTTGCCATAGGTATCCTTGATCTTCTGTGCAGTGCGCAATCTGCGCCTTTTCCTGGATAAAAGTCCTGCAGGTCGAGTCCTTGCATACTCAGGCATGTGATCCTGTGGATCAGCATCGGATCAAATGTAATGCGGCGGTCTAGCCATATGTAGCCACCATGGTAACATGACAGTAACAACTTGACGCAGGCATTGACTTCCTGGTGTCTACCGAAATGTGGGATCTTCATGACATTTAGCAGGGTGGACTGCGTGAGGTTCATTGTCCGCGACTAAGGGATGACCTTCGAGTTCTTCCCTTTTGTTCTAGTCATGTACTTGTATGGGGCGAGCATACCATATATCTTGCCATCTCCAAGGTTGAAGTCGTTGAACTTCAACGCTGCGATCTTGTCTTGGTCTGTTTGAACTACACGTATCCCCTTCGGGAGGTATGCAGTCACTATGTTGTATTCGAAATCTCATGGTACACTATCACGATTCACCATGCCAGCCAGGGGCGGGATGTAATCAGGCAATATGGATGGAATCAACTTCACGTTGGCTAAGTCGTCTATGTTCTTGGTTCTCTTCTCTGTTGTTGGTTGGGATGGCCCTGATCCGCGAGCAGTTGACGAAGAGGCTTGCAGTCCTCTCGTCGATGATGTTTGTACACATGAAGACATCGACATGACTCTTTCAGTCATGAGGTCGATGAGAACTTCTTCAACAACTTTCTCTGCAGCGCTGAACACGTCCGACATACACGCTCAGGGTTGGAAAGCTTGGGTTCGGGGGGTAGCTTAAACACTGCAATGGGCTAGAGGGCAATAGCGCAATGATCATTGTGTAAAATCAACGAGTCTGCGGGCTCAAATTAATGACTATGTTGCTTCGCCATGGCGAAGTGACATGTGACGTTGTTCTATTATCCCGACGAAGCTCTAATTTTGCAAATTTTCTTTCTGCGAAGTTCCCTCTGGAACCTCTTGTAACTTTTCAATATTAGCTCTTTTCTTACTTAGTTTTCTAGCCTTCTTTTCAGTGAGCTTCATCTCGGTATTCCTTTTTCCATTCTGATTCTTATCTTCTTTTGGCATAGTTACTTCGCGCTGTTGAGATTCTTGCCTAAGATTTGAGGGTGATACTTCTTCTTTATCTGGAATAGGTACTTCAATCTTCTGTGGGTCTTCTAGTGTTCTTGCAACTTTGACATCTGGGTCTCTGTTGTTAAATAGCTTTGATATTTTCTCATGTTCTTCAATCAAGTGTGTGATCCTTCTAGTCATGAAATCTTTTAACTCTTGCTTCTTTTGCTCTAAAACTTCTTCTTCTTCCTTCCTCCTGGCTTGATCTTTTTCCATCCAAGGTTTTCCTAGTAACATTGTAAATGGGGCACTATCCTCAATAAATTTAATAATCTCAAAATCTTCCTCTATCGAAGTTCCATTGGTGTTCATAGAGATCTGGGTGAGCTTTCCACATAGGTTTATCAACTTTCCTCTAAATAGCCTTATTCCTCCCAATGAAGGAGTCATAGCAGGCTTCCCTAAAAGTTCCCAAGTTCTTTTTGTCATGATATTCATCTGTGCTTCCTCATCTAGAACACAGTCAATGTCGAAGTCTCCTATTCTTGCTTCAAGGCATTCTTTTCCTTTGAAGATCTATGATAAGCTGACATGTCGGTGGTCATTCAGGGTTTCTTTTATTTGTAGCAATACTTTCTCTGATTCTTCCTGGGGTTCTGCCATAATCATAGTTTTTGGATCTACCTTAGGGTTTTCTTGTCTCATGTTCATGCCTTCAAGCTTAACAATCATTCTAGGGCAATCCAATACTTCATGGTCCATAGATTTGCAACAAAGACAACTAGGTCTTCTCCTAGGGCATTCCTTAGCAAGATGTCCCAGTTTTCTGCAACTGTAACAGAGGGTTAATCCTCTCTTTCTTTTAAATGATCCCCAGCCTTTCCTGTACTACGCGCTAGGATCATAGTAGCTGACCTGCAAACATTTCTTTCTAGGATCCTACATCCACTTGTTAGTCCAAACATTCTTTCTATACATAGGTATAACATATCTTTCACTATTCTTACCAGATCTACGCATATCAAACCTTCTTTCATCTATTAGTGCCCTAGTTTTCAAGCTAGGACAGAATCTATCAAACATACTTAGATCCATACTTTTGAAACAAAAATTCCTACTTATCTTACTTCTATAGAGCACAAAGCTTTCAGATCTAGAACTTTTCACTATTCTTACCTTTATTAGAGCACAAAACTTGCAGACCTTACCTCTTTTCTTCAGATCTGACCTCTTTTCTTGGCACAAAGCTTCACAGTTCAAGTAGAATGCTGCGCACTAGGGCAACAGATCTACACACAGAGCTTTCACAGTTTCAAGACGGATCTTTGCACAAAGCTTCTTCTTCCTCAGTTCCCAGCAATCACAGTTTCAGGTCCCAGCAATGGAACCATTTGTTGGCATAGGGGCAGACCCAGGGTTCAACACTACAACAACGCACCAACAAAACCCTAACTATCGGCCCTTTCAGCAACACCTGCAAAGCAGATGAAGTCTCACCCGAGGTAGAGGCAAGGGTGGTTGCAAGACTCAGGTGTTTGCAACCTTAGCTGAGACACAGATATGGGATTGTAATAATTAACAAAGCACCTAGCACCGACAGTTCACCAATATTTAACCACTATCTACTCCGCAGATAACACAGAGCATCGCATCATTCATTCATATCTGAGGTATCTAAGCACTTATCATAGAGAAGTAGATTAGATCTAGCAGATTCAAGCACTAAACATATTCACATAGGTTAGGTCTAACATCCATGTACTTCACCAACACAAAGCATAAACAGATCTATCTATCTATATCAAAGCACTTAGCAAGTAAAGACATAAACACATCAAGACATCGCACAAAGCAGAGCAACACAGCGTATACGTGGTTCACCCCCACCCTGGGGCTACGTCCACCAACTCTTCTTCTTTATTATCTTCAGTCAAGCTTCTTACAGGCACATAGCATCAAAATCCTACTCCGCAGAAGACATGAGATCTGCGCGCACCCCTCCAGATCCTCCTTCTTCGAGCTAGGTTATAGCACCAAGCCTTCTTACAATTCCTTGCATATAGCTCTGCAAGTCTCACACAGTATGCACAAAGCACTTACAATCCATCGATCACATAGATCTAGCACTTAGCCATTTGTGTTACATAGATATGCATATCTTGCCTTACATTGCCTAGACCTCTATTTATACTTTACAAAATAGACCTAAACATGGGTAAACCCATGGGCCGACATTCCCATACCCCGTTACATATTCCCAATCCCAAAAAGGACCCAAAAAGGGGACCGAGATCCCACAATCTCTGCTTCGTCTTGCGCTCTGCCTTCGACAGGCTGTCGAAGTCCCAGAATAGATCAAACTTGACCAAGGATCTCCCAAAACTTGGTCAAGGGCCAACAGTGCCCTTCCATGAAGAGACATGACCTTTCATTGGGAAGGTGTCTCTTCCTCTTTAATGATAATGTTCTCCTCTTAGAATATATATATATATATATATATATATATATATATATATATATATATATATATATATATATATATATATATATATATATATATATATATATATACTTTATAACAAGTACCTTATGTTTTGACTTATAATAAAATTCCCTTTTATACTCTTGACTATTTGTTAGCGACGGTTAGGCTCAAGAAACGCGACCCTAAGTTTTGTGAATTACTTATTTAGAGCTAAATACACACACACATATATTATATATGGTATGGAATACCATGGGCCAATGGTTTTCCAAAACCATGGGATGATAAATCTCCAAAGGTAAAATAAAATATTCACTTTTCCTCTTCTTTGAATTTTTTTTTCTTTTAAATTACTTTTTCTCACTTTTTAAATGACAATTAACTTAACTAATGCCAAATCTGTAATATTTCCTTCAAACTTCTTGGTGTGCACTTATACTTCTTCACATGCACCTTAAGAAAACCTTTTCTTTTTTTTCTTCTCCTCCTTTTATTTTTATTTTTTATTTTTTATTTTTTATTTTGTGTAGAATGACTTTTTTACTTTCGTTGAAATGTGTAGAATATTTGATTTATAAATGGCCAATGGCCAACATGAGGTCAAAGACCTGATTTTAGAGAAACTCTATTTTTGGCCAAAATTTGGATCGAGAGGAAGCTCTGATACCACTGTGGTGAACCAAACCAGTTCACCAGGTAAATACCCAATGTAGGTAGGACAAGAGGTTATAATCCATAAAGGATAATATATTTAATAATAATGTATATGAATATGAGATGATGAGATACAATAAGAATGAGGGCCTTATATACCCATGCAGAGGTGCCCTTCCATGAAGAGACGTGGCCTTTCATTGGGAAGGAGTCTCTTCATTAATTATTCATTAACTATTACAATGCATTTATATTTATTATTATATATTATGTTCATAACAGGTTGATAGAAAAAATTGTTGGAAGAATGGTTATTGTCATTGATGTCAACCCTAGCCATTAGTTTCGGACCACAATATTGATTAAGGTATTTGGACATGAAGGACAATGCACATGCAGGCACAACACCCATGGATGGATAATATACATCATGTTGTTTCCGGTGATAGGTGGAATGTCACATGGATCCTCATGGTTGAGGAGAAATGAATTTTTGAAGATGACAAAGTGAATTGAAGACGGAAGTACAGGTCGGCCCTGAAGATAATTAAAGAAAAGAATTACAAAATAAGAAAGTGTTAGGTTGGCCCTAATGTTAAAAGGAAGTGACATAAAGGGTATAAATACATATCATTATACATTCATTTTACACACACAAGTCAAATTTTAGAGGAAATCTGAAGGAAAGAAGGCCGGATTTCAAGGGAGGATGAAGTCTTTTGGTGATGTGTTCTAAGGTATGTTATTTACAGGTCATCTTACCATTTTTTCTATAAATTTTTTTTCTAGAACGATTCAGATGGTGAAATTGATATGGTATTGAGAAGACATATCTAGGTACCTGTGGTAAAAATTTCAGCTCTTTATTCGCTATAATTTTGGAGATACACTCTGTGGAAGATAGGGTTTTTTATTAGTCCTGAAGCTAGTCAATAAACATGTGTTCCAGGTAAAACAGTCATAACTTCTTCATAGAGAATCCAAATGAAGTGAGACCAATTTCATTGGAAAGAGTACGGGTTTTAGTTTCTTGTGTGTGAGTTTTAGAAACTGATGTTAAATATTGAGCATGGGACATTCTGTACAAGTTCGCTCTCCTGAATAAACTAGAATTGAATAAGGTCTACCATTCTCTCTATAACTTCTTTTTGGGGAGGATTCAAGGAGTGAAACTTGGAGGACTTTCAGAAAATACATTGAGTAATATTATCTACAGGATCAAAGTATTCCAAGAATTTAAGAATCGC
>JASDQU011101438.1:5765-18677 GCA_032191745.1 Picea mariana
ACTCAGGGGCATCTAAGCCGTCAAAATCACCCGGGGATCGCACCCGGCCTGAGCCACACCAACCCTTAACATGGTTGGATTTTTTGTCCCCGCAGGTTTCGAACCGGTGACTTTAACATCACAGAGTGGCTTAACAACACACTCCGTCACCGACTGTCCTACACCTCGGGGACTAGTAATTGTTTATTGTTATTTGTAAATGTTATTGTTATTTGTAAATGTGAACTGATGCATCACTATTGTTCAAGGAAAACCATGTCACCTAAAATGACACATTGGTGGTCTATAAAGGGGTAGACTTTCATTCATGCCAAATGTCTCTGGGTCTTGACTTGTTAACTTGTTTCCTTACGTTCGAAGACGACAAGCTCTTAGCCAATCTGAAGCAATTTTAGGTTTTACAACAGTATAAGGCTATTGCAGCCTAGATGATATTCACAAGAAAGCCAATACCCCTTGTGATCATCATTGAGGCTACCTCCAGTGAGATCATGTGCTTTATAATAACACCTAACTTTAATCCCATACATGAAACTAGATACTACCCTAGTTATAGTTTAAACTCTTACCCAAACAAAATTGTACCTTTATTTATATATGAAATAGAAAAAACTAAATTTTCTAACTTTTATTTATTTATGTCACAAAACTTATTATAATTAATTTAAGAGGTTGTTGGGTATTTGGTTAATTTTATGTTGGTAAGTGTTTGGTTTGAATCTCTTCAAATTATGAAAAATGACACCCATAAAAATAAAAATAAAACATCCCTTAAATATTTTTGCAATATTTTTATATTAAATAAATCTATAAAATCTATACATTTTTATTAACATATTAATCCGAAGAAAAAAATTTACCATATCAAAACAATTAACTAAAATAAATTTATATCATGATCAACTAAAAAACAATTAACTAAACTAAATTTATATCATGATCAACTAAAAAAATTTATATCTTTTCTTTTTTTTAACATACATATATGTTGTGAAAATAAATAAATCCAAATCACAAAATAAAAATGTATGGTTATATAATTTTACACAACTTAAGTATCACTTCATCTCCATATGAAGTAAGATTTCTAATTATTATAGAGATGATACTATTATAATTCAAGTGAGTTAAACTGATATCAACTTATCCATATGAAGTAAGATTTCTAATTATTATAGAGATGATACTATTATAATTCAAGTGAGTTAAAGTGATATCAACTTATCAATAATATCAATATTAAAATTAAAATAATAATAATAATTTAAAAACTTGTTTCAAAATCAAATTTTCAATTTTTTTTTAAATAAAAATAAATCATTAAATTACAAAATAAAAATGTGTGGTTATATAATTTTATACAATTTCATTCTCACTTTATTTTTTATGTTTATATAAAATAAGATTTTTAATTATTAAATAAAATTTTTAATTATTACAAATATTATAATACAATTAATTATATCAAAATGATATTAATATTATCAATAATATTAATATTAAAATAATAATAATAACAATAAATAAAAAACTTATTTTAAAATCAAATTTTCAACTATTATTTTTTATTTTAAATAAAAATACAAAATTAAAATTATAAGCAATTATATATATAATTTGATTTTACCTATCATATACTTCTACATATAATCACTCGAATAAATTATTGATCTATAAAGCATGATAGAGAACTTGGGCAAGACTTTAGTGATTCGAATCCAAGTAATGTTTACAATTTTAAAAATGGATCCATATGGTTTAAAGTGTTGTTTATTTTCGTAAGTTGCATTGTATATGAAAGTAAGTGGTGGTTTATTTTTTGTAAATTGCATTGTATATGAAAGTAAATAGTAGTTGTTTATTTTTATAAGTTGTATTGTATATGAAAGTAAGTTGTTTCAAGTAGTAGTTGAATACAAGAGGTTCTGGATAATTTCAAAGGAATAGATATATTATGTCCCCAAAGGATCTTTCTTTCACTATCACGAACCAACTACATTCCCATCCAAAGTAGAGAAGAACGTGTTTATCACATCAATAAATTTTTAAAAAACTTTTATATCTTTTTAAAGAAATTATATATTAAAAAACAAGTCCTTGTTGCTTAGTCCATATCTAAGCGTCTCTGTCACCTTGGGTCTTCCTCAACATAATCACTTTATCACCTTAGATTCTCTATTAACACAATCCCTGATCAACTTAGTTATTAATTCCTAAATTATGTTAGGGTAAAAATAGTTCAACAAATATATGATATGAATGGGAGAATCAAAGCTCAAACATGTCATATATTCAAAGAGTTGCTCAAGCATAACTTTTTTTTTCCAAGAAAAAATTGCTCAATTTTATAAGTATTATAAAACCTTTTACAGTTCGGTTTGCTCTGTGCGCACAACCATGGACATTCCATGTGATTACTTTTATCATTATATGTTATATGTATATCTCAGTAGCTGGTGGGCAAATATTTTATCATATATAATTATTCAAACTCTTTCAGGAATTTGAAAAGATAGGATCATGGGTGCTTCAATTTAGGCTTCACATAATAAAAATTAAAAGTATTTATTTATTTACATTATATTTTTTTTATCAAAATGAAATAGTATTTGTAGAATTAACAAAAGAGTTTGAAAATATAGGATTATGGGTGCTTCAATTTAGGCTTCCCAACTTCACATAGTAAAAATTAAAACTATTTATTTATTTACACTAATCAAAGCTCAAACATGTCATATATTCAAAGAGTTTCTCAAGCATAACTTAAGACGGTGGACATTCCATGTGGTTACTTTTATCATTACATGTTATATGTATATCTCAGTAGTAGCTGGTGGGCAAATATTTTATCATATATAATTATTCAAACTCTTTCAGGGATTTGAAAAGATAGGATCATGGGTGCTTCAATCTAGGCTTCACATAGTAAAAATTAAAAGTATTTATTTATTTACACTATATTTTTTTTATCAAAATGAAATAGTATTTATAGAATTAACAAAAGAGTTTGAAAATATAGGATTATGGGTGCTTCAATTTAGGCTTCCCAACTTCACATAGTAAAAATTAAAAGTACTTATTTATTTACACTACATTTTTTTTTATCAAAATGGAATGGCATGTGTAGAATTAACATGATGTTACAAAACCATTTGTAATGAGTTTAGTTTATATACAGTTTTTTAATTATATATACATATATATATTTATTAATAGTTCGAAGGAATAGTTAGGTTGGTTCAATTATTTTTGTGAAGGTATATTATTTAGAGAGATTGTAAGATCCAATTCTCCTAAGTTTTGTGGGGTTATTAGTCATTATTGTTGGCGGTGATTAATATCACCCTCCATTCAAAAAATTAGGGGAGAGGGGGGAATCCACAAGATACTTGCAGGGTACTAGCTTCCTCACTTGGAATGCTTAATACATGGGCTAGTGAGATAAACTCATTTCTCCATATCTATGTGTGAGAGAGAGAATTGGGTCTAGCTCATGTGATTGAGAGGAGACTTAGTTATCCTCTCCACTTATGTCATGAACCCCATGCCCAAAAGTCTTACCCCATCCACTCTGTCTTCTTCACATGGATTAGAGAGGGTCCACCTAGGAAACACTCCTTGAATCAAGGAATGACTCATCGAATAGGTCACCTTGTCAACCCTTCCATACCTAAACTTGGCAAATTGCACAGGGTCTTTGAGCACTTGTTTAATTTGATGAGGTAGTTTTTGATGTACATGCTTAGGTGGCTCTTGTATTAAATGTGATTTTACTTGCCATGATGCTTTGACTTGAGATCCTTTGATGGCACACTTTTCTGTCTTTGCAGGACCTTGTTGATGGACGTTTTGGAGGAACAAGCCCAGCTTGGGCCTTCATTGGGGCAGGAAGCTCACATGTTGGATGACATGACCTAGACATTAGGAGAAGCCAGAGCTTGAACACTTCCTTTGGAGGCAAGAGAAGAGA
The DNA here is from genome assembly GCA_032191745.1 of Picea mariana. Taxonomy (NCBI): domain Eukaryota; kingdom Viridiplantae; phylum Streptophyta; class Pinopsida; order Pinales; family Pinaceae; genus Picea; species Picea mariana. The sequence goes on from JASDQU011101438.1 coordinate 9,736, forward strand.
CTTTGGATGATGAGACCTAGCCCATCTTAGCCCAACATTTTGCCTTGAAAGGTCAAAACATCATCTTGGAGGCTTGACGTCACCCTAGGGCTAGGGTTTTGATGAAGGTAGTGGTGTTTGAAGATGGTTTGGAATAATGGATGGATAAGGAAGACAGGTTGCATAGTGACACATGGCATTTGGAGGCCCAACACCTTCTCCAACATCCCAACAAATTGCTCAAAATGGAAAAATGTCACCCTCTTAGGGCTTGACATCACACCTAGGGTTTCTTTTATGCATTTCTTAAAGTTAAATTCAAATTATTTCGTAAAGGGGAAAAATAAAGGGGGATGGCCCTCTTATTTTTTGGTTTACCCTAACTTTATGTGGACAAACATTTTTATGAGTTTTTGTATAAATAAGGATCAAATTCATTTCATTTTGATCATAACTCTCTCATTAGAGAAGACTACTTGGCTAAAATTTGCACCCTACTTGGGAATTTCAGACTATCTCTCTTTTGTGCAACATTCTGGATGCTTTGTTATGGTATATTGTGGAGCTAAGGTGGTGTGCACCTCTTGGAGGCTTGTTCTCTTGCTTATGGATGGATATTGCTTGGTAAACTAGGGTTTGATCTTGCTATTTATGGAATTGGTAAGGAAATTTCTACATTTTTGGGGTGTTTTCTTCTAGTTTTATTGATATTCTTGTCTTAAAACCTTAGAGGAGTATAAAGACATACACCCCCCACCAAGGTTCAAGTTATTTTCTAGTTTATAAGCCACTTTTACAAGGTTGTTGGGAGGAGTAAAAGGGCTTACACCCTCCTAGCCTTACCTTTGTTGGTTTTGCATGCTCTAGGGAGTACAAGGGCCTACACGCCTAGAGATATCGAGGAACCAACCCTTATAACCAAGACTCCATTTACCCATAGATTAAAGGCACTAATCTGAAAATTTGCATTGGAGAAACAAAATAGTTGCATTGGATAACGTGTTTTGTGGAGATATTTCAATTGTCTAAAGTGGAATCAATTTACATGCTCTTAGCTTGCTTGAGCCACTAGGGCATCTAGCTTAGTCAAGTACATATTATTGTTGTTATAAACTTTATGCTACAACCATAAGGGTTGCAACAAAATCATTTAAACTTTTTTCTCTTACTCACTATTCAACCGTCGGAAATTGCTAAGAAGTTGCCATAATAATCTACTAATCATTATGCATCTTTTGGGTGGTTTGCTTGTGATTTTTGGTGGTTAAATCTTGATGTTGTAGCAATTTTTTGCTACATCCATAAGGATGCTATAATAATTCTTTGAAAACAATATCTAGTAGCCCTCTTTTACCATCAAAGTTTGTGCTTGAATATTGGAAAGTTATCTATTGATTTAGTGCTTCATTGTCCAACAACTAATTGATAATTTTGATGGTTATTTCTGCAGTAAGTAATTGATTTCATTGTTGATATATATTCTTGTTTACTGTTTCAATATAGGACAACAAGATTCACTTGCTTTTCCATTGGATATCTTGGCTTGCATCATGATCAATTGTCTCGTTGGGTAGGTTTAACACCTTGATGCAAGTACTCAAGTCTTTGACAACCATCCTCCATTCACAAGACTTGTTTCCATGCCATCTTCCACCTCTTACTTCAACCTATAGGGGAATCACCTTTAATTTCTACACTTTTTGTCTCAATCTCCCTAGGGTCACCCGTGATCCCCCCCTTGAGGTGATTGCATCATCTCTAAAGCAAGGGCAGTACCTATCTAAGGTGATAGTGGGTAGGTATTCCCATAGTTCTCACCATCTTATGGATTGGGTTGGGCTTTGACCAACCTACAATTTGAGTGATAACACACCCGATGGACTAAGAGAAATGAAGGGGTACATTACTTGGGTTGGTCAGGTCAAGACGAAGAGAGATGGAAAATCGGGATAGATGTAGGAGAATATCAGCGGGTTGTGGGATTTTCTAAGTTGTGAGTGGACAACGAGAGACCACCCTTTTTTGTGGATTGCTATCCCCAACTCAGGGGCTACTTGTTATCGATATTTGGAACAACAAGTCTATGGTTGGGTGGAACGTCCATCCCAAGCAATTGGTTGCACAACTCTTTAAAAAGATAAGTGTTTTATGTGTTATATTTTCAAGTTAAATTGATGTGTATTAACTATGTGTTTGCGAAAAAAATTATATTATGATGTGATGAGTTATTTAAACCACATTCATGTCATTTTTAACATTTTGTAGATGCATTTAATTTTGATACCAGATGGTAGTTAAATCTGTGTATAATCTGTAGTTGGTAAGCTACAAGAAATTAGTTAGCAGGGAAAATTTTGTTGTTATGTGTTTTCCATGTAGTAATGATCCTTAATTCAGTTGGGGGTTGTTACAAATTGGTATCAGAGCCTCTGGTTCAAAACTGGACCCGTATGGGCCAAGAATCAATGCAAATTTGGTTAAAATTTTCTGTTACAGGCTTGTTCTATGACGGATTTGGGGAAAACGATGAATTCTGGAGTGAAATCCCCAAATTTATAAACCATTAGTTTGAAATTTCCTTAGAACCCTCTTGGTGGTGATCAATGGTGTCAATCTATAGAGTTGTAGAGTTAAAATTTGACTTGGAAGGTCAAATTTCATGTTTTAATGGTTGTTGTAGAGTTGGGAAAAAATTGATGAATCAACGGTCGAGATCACATTTGATCTCAAGATAAACGGCCTAGATTCATTGTGAATAAATTTAAAAACTTATAAGGTTTTCGGAGTCTGGCAAGGTCTAGTAGATCAACGACCAAGATTCATTCTTGGCGGTTAGGAAAATGAAACAGATCAATGATCTACATTCGTTGTCATCCATTTGGAAGTTGGAGTTGATGAGTGGTCAAGATCATCCTGAATGGAAGATCGACAACCTAGATTCATCTAGGATTTGGTCAAAATTTTCTAATTGTTGGAGTTCATCAAAAGACTTCACTGATGGTGATGGTTAGGTCGACAAATTTGGCAAAGTGTTTTTTTCGCCAACACAAATCCCCGATGGTCGATGATCGGATCGATGAGTTTGGCAAAGAGTTTGGTTTGGCCAAGAAAAATCGTCGATTACCGATGACCAATGATCGAGAGTCAACAAATTTAGCAAGGTGTTCAACTAGTCCAAGAGAAGTTGTCGATCGTCGATGAAGGAAGGAGGATGATGACGTGTCGTTCCATGTCAATGCCCACATGTCATGTCACGTCAACATCCACATGTTGTGCCATGCCAGCCATGTGTCATGTTATGCCAGTACTACGTGTTATGTCATGTCAACATAGTTTCCATGTCAGCAAAAAGATGGTAGATGGTCGATGATCGGGGTTCGATCGAATTTGTAAACAAGTTGCTTGCCAAGGAAATTCATCGATGGCCAATTGTCGATGATCAAGGATCGACGATATTTGTGGACAAAAATTGGTTTTCTAAGAGGAATGGTTGATGGTCGATGATTGGGGTTTGGGGAAATCAATGAGCAAATTTGGTTTACTAAAGAAAATCATTAGTTGTCGATCATCGAAAGAGTTCGAAGGTGGGAAATCAAGGATTGATATTTGTTCCAATTTTAAGATCAAAGAATCAGATTAAAAGGATGTTATAACAGTAAAACAATCATTTTTCTATGAAAATCTCATATTTTTGAGGGTCTTGAACTTGCAGGGCGATTTTGAGGCCCTTAACGACATTTTTAAGAAGTCGATTTTTACAAGAATAGGGTTTACTCAAAGGTACCCAAAGTTACACCTTCTATTTGCAACTTAAATAAAAAGAAATCAAAGAGAGATTTCCAATGAGCTACTCCGAGCGTAAAATAGAGTTTGTATGAGAAAGTTATAGTTGATAGAGTTAAGGTAAAAATTCGGCACCAGTTTACTTCCAGAGGGCATAACTCCTTGCTCAGAAGTCCGTTTGAGGCACATGAGCAGTCTATGGAAAAATTACGAACAATAGAAGATATCCATGGAGCCAGGTTTGGGATATGAGTACCTGAAAATGTGCAGGAAGAGAAAGAAGACACATGTAACATACATGGATAAAATTGGAAAAAACAGTCTAAACTTCTCTGAACCATAACTTTCAGTTCGAAGCTCAGATTTGAGCAAACAATTAGTCGTTGGAAAGGTCTTGAGGAGGAGAAGACATCTATCCACTCAGAATTTTAAATTGGGTGCTAAACTTTTATCAAAAAGTAATAAAGTAAATTCTACAACAATAAGTGGAAATTGCAGCTTGTGAATGTTGTAACTTTTTGATAAAAATTCAAAATGAGGCATGAGTACAACCGTTAGAGAGTTGTTTCAGAGAATAATGTGTTTAAGGAAACATATTTTGACTTAGTGCATTGTGTTATTCATAAATTGAGATTAAGAATAACATGTATTCTAATTAATAGAATGTTTTATAGTATGCATGTTCTAACAATAATAATTATATGCGCATTTCTTGCAAAATTTAAGGTACATGAAAACAACTTTGGTTTTTATATGAAGACTAGAGTTATGGAAAACTCTGATGTTAAAAGGGTTTGGAATATTTAAATGAAGACCTCATTCCAGAATATCAAACTAAATTAAGGAAGGAGGTTCAAAAGGTAAAGGAAGCCGGAAAGGAAGGAAAATGAGCAATAAATAGGAACCAAAAAGCTATTATTAGGGATAGAGACCAAAATGATAACAATAAATAGCAATTTGAGACACTTCAAATCCTTTCTTGGAATCCTAACCTTCCAAGTCATAAAATCTTTAGTGATCTTGGAACGCTTCTCGTAATTCTTTTCAAGCACCGAAATAACATTTTAAAGCAATCCAAGTAATCTCTAACTTTTCTTAAGGTCCAATAGACCAATTTCGGTCTTAGTGGACATATCATAACCATCATCATCATCATAAACTTTGTTATAATGTGTATCTTTTTTATATTTTTTTTTTTTAATTTTATTATTATATGTATTTTTGTTAAACTTTGTTAATATATCTTTCTTTAAAAGTTGGTTTTATATGCTTTTTTATAAGTCTATTTTTAAATTGTTATTTTATTTCTTTTTTTAAGTTTATTTTTTATTTTTTAATTCATTGTTACATTGTTTTTATTTTTTATAATTAAAAAAAAAAACTTTTAAAAGGGAACGTAAGGGTGAAGTGGGTATGGGTATGGGTAGGGCGATTTTGTTTTCAACAATATTGATGTTTTAGACTAGGCTTTCAACAATGTTGCAATTTTAAATACGAAAAAAAAGAAATAAAGTTACTATTAACACCTCTTTTCGATTTAGGTGTTGCTTTAAAAATTTTGGGTACAATGGTACCTGTTGTTAAGGCCATGGTTTAAAACTAATCATAATTTTAACTTCCCATAAAACAAAAGGGTGCTACTTGTAGCACTCATTTTCAATTTGAGGGTCGATTTTAAGATGTTGGTTGTAATGGTACCAATGGTTAAGGCCATGGTTTCAAAAAAGTTGTAGTTTTGGCTCTAAAAAAATACAGGTGCTACTACTAACACCACTTTTCGATTCAGGTCTTGATTTTAAGTTTTTTGTTAACAACATTATAAGTCATGGTTGCAAAAAGTCGTAATTTTAACCTTGAAGAAAAAAAGAATGTCATCAGTCGCACCACTTTTCAAAATTGAGGTAAAAACAACCACTTGATGCGACCTTTAAGAAAATGAGAACTCTAGAGTGTTCTTGTTAAGTTAGTAACATTGATTTTCGTGTTGGCCTTTGCCATGTTTAACTGGGAGCCACCACAAGGACACCATCTCATTCAATCAGAGAAATGGTTGATCTTAACAAATTCTATGCATTAGAGGGATAAGAAAGAAGTAGACCATGTGGAATTCAATGACAAGGCCTTCATGGCCTGGATGGTGGAGATAACCAGGTATTAAAATCCGTTCCCCATGAAGATTATCAACCGCAATCAGAAGTGGTTAAAATTTGAGGAAAATTGAGATGACAACTATGTGAACCCCATAGTGGAAGGTACATAAAGGATTGAGGTAAACCCTTTACCTTTGATCCAAACCACCATCGCCATAAAAAAGGAAGTGGAGAGATAATTGGGAGTTGAGACCAACACAGCATAGCATGGATGCTACTTCCTCTTTCCAAAGAAGAAGATGCATAAAGGTGACAAAGAATTTGAGAAAGCCTCCATTTTATATCACAACCCGCTACCCATCCAATTACGGAAAGAGAAGAGAAAGAAGAAATAATTAGGAGAAGGAACTTCATCAAGTTAGGTCACATAAGTAGGCCAAACATTTGGTACAACCAACACAATGAAAACCACCTACCAAATGCCCCATATTGTCACCACCATCAAAGACAACTAGATAGGGGAAGAATTCGAACAAGAACTTATATAGATGGTAGAAATATTGACATAGACCCCCATCACCAAAAAGTTGTGGACTCATCCACCACCAGCTACAACCAAGCTAGTGACAAAAGTAAAATAATTGGTAGTGATAGTAAAGGATACCTGGGCCAGGACTTTGCAACGACCCCCACTAGTATGCATAACTCCACCCCTACCCCTTCATTAACCCTAGTGCAGTTTAAGTTGGAACAACCTCCTAAGGTTGTGGTTGACTTGACCAAGGAAGAGAAACCCTTCTCCCCCATGGGAAGAAGAATTGAAATAGAGATGGACCCTCAAGGCATAGTTGAGGGATAACAAATGTAGGAGGCACAATAATGCGAATAAGGCTATAACTAGAGTGGGGGTTGTGACTAAGAAAAGGAAATGTAGGAGGGATCTAGTATCCCAACCCAAACCCAACACACTATGACAGGAGGAGCTAATAGAGACCCCGAGAAATACTCAGCTAGTGGGGTGAACCAACAAGAAGAACAAGAGGAGAAGTAATAACAATAAGAGGAGAAACAAGAGAAGTAAGAGAATGGAGAAGAGGAGAAATATAAAGAGATTGAGGATGTCTTGCTTGGATGTTGACTAGAAACAAGAAGCTAATGTCCCACCTCCATACATTCTAGATGCTCCATTAGACTAAGAGGCCACCATGCAAATGATAGTTCAATTGGCCCAAGACCGAGCATATTAGTTTGTGTTGATGTAGGCATGTTTGAAGAATTTTGATAATGTGTAGTATATTACTGTTGATGCCCAAGAAAGGACCAAGAATGGAAAAATCTACCTCAGTGCTAGCACATACCCCAACTACAACGAGGAAAACAATTAACATAGTGCCACAACAATGAATGAACAACCCTTGGCTCACATAGAACCAATGATACCCATGCATTCCCAGGCCTGACAACCCTTGGACATCAAACATATCACCATTCAAGACCTAGTTAGGTGACACTTCATATCAACCAACGAGATTGGGCACAAGTTACTATTGACAGAGAGGGACCTAGTGTAACTAAGGATATAAAGGAAGCAATTGCAAGTATAATTGGACAATGTGTTGGAGGAAGAAAGATATGGAGGATGAGATTGAAGCAATGTCTCAGATTCCTCTAGATGTAATCGTTAATAGAGGAAGACACAGATCTTGGAGACTTATCACTAGAGACCCCATTGACTGAACTTGCAGAGTAGATGCACCAAGTAGTCATACAAATGAAGAAGGGGAAGCAAAATCGCAAGGAAATTTGAGACACCGAGGAATTGATTGAGCAAAAAAAAGATGTCCCAAATCCTATAGAGTATGAAGCCCAAAACAAGATCGACATAGCATATGAAAAAAAAATATAGGTGGCGGTTGAATAGTGCATGGAGATATTGAGTGCAACCCAAAAGTTGGTGCAAGTTGTAAAGAAGAAGGAGAAACCAACATAAGTGATGTAGGGGATGATCAATTGATTACAACAAGAAGAAAAAGAACTAGTGGACCCTCTAGTCAAAGAAGAAAAGCTCAAGGAAATTAAGAGTGCAAAGGATGAATTGGACCAACTTTTCCAATCTACTAGGAAAGTCCAGTCCCAAGTTAAATACATTTGGTTAGTTGTGATAGAACACTACAGTGCATTGCAATAATTGCAAAACACAATTGAAATCCATTGGTCCTTAATAGACTTTACTACAAGCACCCAACCTAGACTAAGAAAATGTATATATGGTAGATCTCAACATTTTGGTGGGTAAGTGGACCAAGGAATTAGAGGAATTCCTTACTTTAGGAACAAGTTTTTGGAGGTGGTTCCAGAGTTAGGCCCCCTTATTTGGTAGGGATGTAGAGTATATAAAAGGTGGTGGAAGTGGACTGGAGGGAAATCCAACATGTCTGGTTGAGGTTTGTTGGGCCCCTCATTTTTATTTTTGGAGATAGACATGTTGTGGTAGAAAGAAGGGACATGGTGGTACATATTCAACAATCTGAAGATGTGAGTTGTGTGATGGTGAGTAGAGATAGTTAGCAACATTAAGATGCCTTGTCATTAAAAATAATTTAGAGCCAGGATAGTAGGCAAGATTCTTGTTGATCAAAAGTTGGTCACCTCTATTTTCCCGTTCCCGGAATAATAAAAAAATTGACATCAGAAGAAGAAAGTTTTAAAACGATTATAATTTCCTTGCATACCCCTCAGTCTCAACTTCGTCACACATTTTTCAGATTCAAAATCCGAGTTCATATGCTCAAGATATCCAGGTTTTCGTCTAACTAGAAAAACAAGTGTTTCTTCCATGTGGAACAAAGTTAATTTTTCTTGGAACCACGTCCAATTCTTGGATTCTTGGAACTCAACTCTAATTATCTTAGAACAAGTCCTTTTATTTTCTTTAATTTCTTATAACCCTTTATATCTCGTGGAATAGACCACATATATATTGTGGAATACACCACATATATCTCAGGATTCCCCTTCCTCATTTCCAATTTTCCCCTTATCCCCCCACTTCCCCTTACGCGCCTCCCCCCCCCCACCCTTTACTCCATA
>JASDQU011101438.1:26231-57009 GCA_032191745.1 Picea mariana
AGTATGATGGTCATAGCTTCAACATGAAACCTAGATCAAAATAATGTCATAACAAATAGATGCTTATCGGAATAATCAAACCTGGGTTTGCATCATTCCTCTGAATGTGTTGGATCTTGAGATCCTTTTGGATCTATGGCAAGATATCCCTTCTCCTGCAAATACCCTTTAAAGCTTAACAATTTAACCATATGTGAGTACATACCTCTGATAGCATTTGCAGGTAGTGGCACCATTTGGTAGCAGCGGTAATAATTACCAACTCTTAAAAACTTCAAGGGTGACTACAACTGGTACTACAACTGATACTTCAACTGATACTGCAATTGCAACTACAACTGCAACTGCAACTTAGGGTTTTATGAGGAAACCCCAATTTTTCAAACTTCAAATTTTGAATTTATAATCCAGATGCTAGATGCACTAAGCTAAGGCGAGTAAGCAGGTATAGTCAGATTTCTGAAAATCCAAATTTTGCCCCCTCAAACTTGAGCAATGGATTTTTGGACTGGTGCTTCTGGTTTTCTCGTACTTCTTGTACCAATGAAAACTAGGGTTTCACTTTCCGGGAGTTCTATCCACTGAAAATGTGCGCTGAAGGTGCCAAAGAGTTCCTTGGGCTAGGGCACACTTTTCTAGATGTCTTTTGGGCTGAAATTCTCCTTCAATAAAAGCCCTAATTTTCTTGTACGACAACAATGACGTTTTTCTTTTTCCTGTGAAAGATGCTCTCTTCAGCTTAGCTCTAATACCATGTTAGAGTTTAAGCTATTATTAGGTTTCTTTTCAATTTACTAGATAACCATAGCATAGATAGGATCACTAAGAAAAACGCAATCACAAGATACACAACATTTATCCTAGGAAACCCTCATGGGGGAGAAAACCCAACAAAAACTTCCTTAATATAGATAGCCAATACAATGCCAAGAGAATAAACCAAACACTATAGAAAGTCCTCTCCCAAGTAATGCGCCTCTCTCTCTTCCTTTTTCTCCAACTGCAACTCCAAACTTGCACTCTGGATGATCGAATGAGTGAGTGAACAAATGAGGCGTTGGCCTCCTTTATTTATATGAACTGGCAAGTGCTGAAAGGAGGTGTCTCTTCATTAGCAGGGCTGACTTGTCTTTCTGGGTGGTTAGAACAATTTTAATTAGCACGGGGGCCGACTTCTTAATTGGCATATTACTTTTGGGGTTTTGACCAATCCGCAAAAGGGGATTTGGTTATTTACAATGGCCGACATGATCAATCCACAAAAGGGGATTGATCTAATGAATAATACATCAATAATAAATAGAATACTCTTTGTAGTTACAATATTTCAACATGATTTTAACGTCCGTGCATGTTGCGGCTCCGAAATGATCTGAGGCCATTGATCCAAAAGGGACCTGATATCTGGGCGCGCCGACTACTTTAGCACGTCCGCCAAAACTTTAACCGCCCGCTAACTGTGGGAACCTTCCGACTGTGTTTGGAGATGGCCCCGAATTGAAATGTGCAAGGGAATTTTGCCATTGTAACCACATTTGCCTGCTTGATGCGCTGATGGTTGTCACCTGTGAACATGAACGACTTTATGTGATAACATTGGCTCAACATGGGATGGCATGCTCCCTGTGAGCTACCAAGAACGCACAGTTCCAGTGCCTTAGCTTTTGGGTCATGGAGTCACTTATTAATACCGAAAATAAAAAGAAAGTGATAATTACAATGGTGGAAATCCAATCATGGATTAAACAAAATATTTCTTCAGAAAGTGCCCATTGATAGGGCCACCAAAAACTTCAAAATCCTCCAAGCTCTGCAACTTATAAGTATTATTTAAAAATACTTCAGAAATCTTGAAGGGACCAATCCATAAGGCTTCAAATTTACCATGTTTTCCTTTGTCTTGCTTGGGGGCATCCCACTTGAGCACTAGATTCCCCAACTGAAAATTTTCCTTGCTCACCCTCTGGTCAAAGGCTCGTTTTATTTTCTGCTAGTGATCCTGAGCTTTATCAAGCAGCTACTCCCTAGCTTGTTGTACTTCTACCAGCTGTTGTATCCTCCTGACCATATCATCAGGTTCTCCTTGGTAGTCCTAGAGGAATTTTTCCACAGGCAAGGCAAGCTGAGTAGGAAAAATAGCCTCAACCCCATATATAATCTGAAAAGGGGAGAGGCCCAGTGACCTCTTTGTTGAAACTCTGTCAGCCCATAATGCAAATTCCAACTTTGAGTCCTAGGCTTTCTTGTTGTCTTCTAACAATTTTTTGATGGTCTTTATGAGGCTCTTGTTAGAGGACTCCGTCAAACCATTTCTTTGGGGGTAGTAGGGAGTAGAATGGATTAATGTAATCCCATACAGTTCATATAACTTGATCAATGGTTCAACTTTGAAGGAGGCAACATTGTTTGTAACAATCATGCTTGGACAACTAAATCTAGCCATGCTATCTTCAAGGAAGCTGATGATTACCTTGTGGGAGACACTCCTCGTAGGGGTGGATTCTATCCATTTGGTGAAATAATCAATGGCAGTCAAAATCCACATGTCCTGACAACTTGAGGCTAGGTGGATTTCCCCAATGAAGTCAAGACCCCACTGTTGAAAAGGTCCAGAAACTACCACATGTTTCAAAGGCAAAGATTTGAGTTGTTGCTTTCCAAAAAACTTTTAGCATTTGACACAAGCTCTAATATTTACACAAACATCAGTAAAAAGATTGGGCCAGAAATACCTAGGTCTGAGGATTTTATAAGCTGTGGTCCTCCAAAAATAATGTCCCCCACATAAGCTATCATGGAAATCAGTCATAGCTCTTTGGGTTTCCTGTGGGTCTAGGCATCTTAACGAAACTCCCAGAGGATCCTTCCAGTACAAAACCTGATCAATGAGGCAATATTTAATTGCTTTGAGTTTCAAAGCTCTTACCTTGTTCTTGTCCAAATCATTAGGAGGCCGCAACTTCTGTATAAAATATATGATGTCCTTGTACCAGGTGCATTCTGCCAAATTGAGGCTGACATGGGAGTCTTTATCAACAATCTCAACTTGCTGATTTTTTGAGTTCATGTTCATAAAATTAACCCCTAAAGCCTTGCAGTTTGATTCAACCAACAACCTGGCTAAACCTTGGCCTTTCACCAACTTAGTGGGCTTTATTTCCAGGTCAAACTCTAGAATTTTGGCAATTGATTTGCTTCTCTTCCCATCTATATCAGGTTGGATCAATATCTCTTTCACTGAGGCCGAGGGGACATATGCAATAATCTTTTAATGCAAAACATAGATCCTGAAAGCATTGAGGGCTTCACCAAAGCATATGCCTGCTTCTCCATGATATCATATCTCATTTATGCATCCCTCAACGCTTTGCTAAAAAAGGAAATAGGCTGCTCTAACCCCTATGTATTTTTTTGTAGCAAAACAACAACCAATGTGTGAGATGAGGCAAAAGAAAATATTAGAAATTCCTTAGAATAGTCAGGGCTGATGAGCACAGGTGCTTCAGTCAAATCCCTTTTGATTTCCCCAAAAGAATTTATGGACTCAACAATCCACTTCACCTCGCTTCATTTTCTAGGCATGGTTGTAATGTGCTTAACCATATCAACAAAATTATAAATGAATCTTCTTAGAAAATTGATTTTACCCGAGAAAGACTGAACCTCTTTCTTAGATCTGGGATAAGATAAGGCCTGGATAACCTCTACTCTACTTGGATCAATTCTTACCCCTTCTGCTGACACAATATGCCCCAATAATTTTCCCTTCTTCATAGCAAACAAAGATTTCTTAGGATTGAGGGAGAGACCAAAATTTTTACACTTCAGGAAGACCTTCTTCAAATGATGACAATGCTCTTTATCATATTTTGAGAACATTGTAATGTCATCCATATAGATGTCTACAAATTTATCTTTCTCCCCAATAAAGGCAATGTCCATGGCTCGCTGGAAGGTTGCTCTTGCATTCATAAATCCAAAGGGCATTTTAGCATACATGAATGTGCCCCAAGGAGTAGTAAAGATTGTATTTTATCTATCTTCGGGCATGACAAATATCTAATTGTAGCCAGAGAATCCATCAATCATAGACATCCTAGATGAACCAATCACTCTCTGCAAAATGTGCCCCATCTTTGGCAAGGGGTAGTTATCCTTTTTGGAACTCTTGTTCAAATTCCTGAAATCTACACATAATCTGATTTCCCCATTTTTCTTCCTCACAGGTACCAAGTTAGCCACCCATTCTGAATATCTCAAAGGGATGATGATCTGGGCATCCAACAACTTTTTCACTTCCTTTTCCATAATAGGCAACAACATGGGATTTATCTATTTGAGTTTCTGCCTGAAAGGTTTGGCCTCTTCTTTCAGAGGGATCTTATGCTCAATGATGCTGGTGTCATATGTCCTTAAATATTCATATTTCCATGCAAACACATCATCAAACTCTTTAAAAATCTTGGCATACTCATCCCTTTGCTCCTTTGACAAACTGCTAGACAATTTGACATATTTGGGATCCTCCTCTGTTCCTAAATTACATTCAGTCACATCAATATCTTCAGTTGAATTTTTAACCCTTACAACAACATCATTTTTGTCAAACAATATCTCCAAGGGGACAAGTCCCTTTGGAATATGGTTACTTGGAACTGAACAATATGATGGCCAACAATTTTATTCAGAAAAATATCAGCATGGGGGTTTTCTTCAGTATCTTGATCCTGATCAATATGCAAATAAGAAAATTCATCCACAGTCTCAAGAAACTTTTTTATCTCAAGATCATCCTAAAAAACCTTCTAATGTTTGACATTGTCAGGAATAGAGGGTCTGTATTTTACTTCCACCTCATACCTGAGTTTGGGGGGAAAAGGAACACCGAACTTACTTGCTGAAACAACCAAGGAATCTGCCACAATGTTCTCCTCTATGGAACAAATGAGATATTAAGATCCAAGAAGAAACTATCAACAAGATCCTAGACTTCATTTCTATAGGCCCTTAACTTGGGGTGCTTAGCTTGATACCGGTTTCTGACTTGATGAACACTCAACTCAACATCTCCAAATATTGCTAGCTCCTCAATCTTCATGTCTTTGGCGGCTCTCAAACCCAAAACAAGAGCTTCATATTTTTCTACCTTGTTTGTTGTTTCAAATTCAAGCTTGTAAGACAGAGATATGGTCTCTTGGGTAGGGGAAATGAAAACTACCCGAGCACCAACACTTAAAGTAGAAGAGGCTCCATAAAAAAACATTTTCCAAACAGAGGTATTGGGAGGAGGGTTTTCACAAGAGGTGATGGGCTTCTTTCTGATTTCAATAAGTGTTTGAGGAGCATCAGTGAGTTGTAGCATACTAGTTCCTAAATCAGTCTCAACTTAAAAAATGGGGTGATTGGTAGGGTTTGCTTCATCACTGATAATGTAGGCCAGTTGTGCTTCCCTATAAAGCCTTCTATGTTCTCCTCGAAACACACGAATGGTGGCATATGAAAGACCCATCTGTAAAGTTTCCCCTAGTCTTTTGATCCAATATGTAGACAAAAGCATCCCAAACTTAGGGGGGACATCAGCTACCACAATATCCATGAACACACTTTTCATTGGCAACTGGAACAAGGAAACAACCAAGTCTTTGATAACCCCAAGACACTTCACCTTCCTGGAATCAAATGAGTATAGGTCATGGTAGGTTTTTGTAACCTCCAACCCAAGCTCATCCATGACAGTCTTAGGCATGAGATTGTGAGATGCCCCTGAATCCATCAAGCAGTTGTGCAACACTTTGTCATGAATGTTCAATGATGTATAGAAAGGAGGGGAGGAGTCATCCCTATCCTCTACCAAAGGTCCCAGTATGACAACATGATTTTCATCTTGGAGGTTGACTGAATCTGTGGAATAAGATGCAGGTCTAGGCTGCAACATTTTGGAAAGGTACCTTTTGAAATCCTCATTCTTAACTAGCTCTAAAAAAGGTACCGGGATTTTGATCTTTTGAATCTCATTCTCAAATCTAAAAGAGGAGGGAGGCTTCAAAATATCCTTCACTTATGGGATAGGGTTCTTGACCACTGCCTGGGGGTTTTGTGCCTCTTTTTATTTGTTGCTAGCTGCCACACTCTTAACAGGATGCTCTGCTCTAGTAGGCTGATCAGGGATGTCAGGATTTCCCTCTTTCTTCTTGAACCTAAGGTTGCATCTATTTGGATTACCACTGGTCCTTTCCCCTTTGCTTAGCTCATTTAGTTATTTGCCCATGAGAGACTCTTCATATGCAGATTGAGTTAAATGAGGGGATGAAGAGGTGTCACCAAGACTATGGATTTCATGATCAACTTCTTTTTCCTCTCCTTCTTCACCAATAATCATGTTATTTTGTAGAGGGGCTTGGATTTTTTTATCATCCCTATCCCTATTTCTTTGATCTCTCTGGATGATATGAGGGGGATTATTTTCTCTTCTAAAATTACCCTTGTTATTCGTATTCTGAGTGTTCCTATAGCCATGTTTCCCCTCAAATTTCAATTTCTCCATTTTTGCAAAAAGTGATTTTACCAGTTTTGTCAACTCATCCACTTGAGGGTGGGCAACAGAGGAACCAAAGGTCGAAGCTTCATAACTACCTTTTCTTCTGTCTCTATCAGCCTTACTCCTAAGTTTGTCAATTACCAATATATTGGACTCTACTTCCAGGGCTGCATCTTGCATATAAGCCAAGGAGGTAGCTCTTCTTTCTCTCAACAGGAGATAAAACTCAAGGTCAAAAGCACTAGCATAAGTAATCTTGGTAGAGGTTTCTGTAGGCTTAATTTCAGTGGGAATCTTAGTGTACATTTTATTAAATCTCTTTGAGAAGTCTGAAACAAATTCCCCTTCTTCTCTCTTAAGTGACCCAAACTCTGCAATATAATAAAGGAAATCCTTTTTGTCCCCCTAACGTCTCAGGAATGAATCATTGAGAGCTTCAATCCCATCAATAAATCCAGGAGTCAAACCCCTAAACCATTTTCTAGCCTCACCATCAAGGCTCTGTACAAAAACTCTCAACCATACATCTTCATTTTCAATATTAAGATTATCTGCATAACTGTAAAAAGATGGAAGTTGTTCTTCTGCAGTTATGTCTTCTCCCCCTGTAAACTTGGGCATGTACTTGAGGTAATATCCATCTTGGAGGGCATTCATAGGCTGAGGTAAAACGAGAGGGGCATACCTAGCAACCACTATGGCATCCATTATGTTTCTAGGAGGATTAACACCTGCCATTGGGATGTGAACCGTGGGAGAACCAGGGGGAGATGGAGTTTGGACAGGTGGGACTGGAGCTGTGTTTCTAGGGGAAAGGGGATTCAGTTGAGTGTTGGAGGAGAATAATATGGGTTTCAAAGGAAAATAAGTTCCCCCCTATCTAGATACAACAACTTCGACAGGAGGAGGAGTAGGAAAACCCAAAGTGGGAAAATCTTCTAAGCTACTGGATCTAAACCATTTTACAATATCAGGGGAAACAAGGGTGTCAAAACTTTCTTCTAAATGAGGACTAGAAGTGGGGGGTTCAACATGAAAACTTCCAAAATTTAAACTTCTGGAAACTCCAACAGATGGTAGGAAAGGAGAATTTGATGCAAATGCTAGAGCTTTAAAAGAAGAAGTTTGTAAATTACCAGAATCACTTGATGCAACAGTTGAAAGTCCTTCTTGAGAGGTCTTTCCCTTCTTGATAATCTTTTATGGGTCAGCTTCAAGTGTTGCCAGAGGCCACTGTAAGTAGACCTCGTGTGACTGCCTTTGGGAGCCACAACTTAAACAATGGAGTCGCCAGGTGCAAGTTGCAATCTTCAAGGTATTGATTTTTTATGCACCTTCAGAATCATAATTTCTTTGTCATTCAATCTCAGGGAAATGTCTTCAATTCGTTCCCCGATAACGACGCTAAGAATGTTGTCACTGAGATTCACCCTCAGATTGTTGGAGGATAAGCCCAATACCCATCAAATGTTTGTGGAGGTAGGTTTATGAGTGTAGGTCAAATGGACAAAACTCAGTACAAGAATGATTTAACACAGAAACTGAATAAGAAATGCATAGGGAAATGAGGTTCTCATTAACTTCAGTTAGTGGTTTTAGTTTAAGGGTGAGCAGAAGGAAGACTTAGCGAGAAAGGTGGACAAGTCTGTCGTGGGCATATGACTTTTAGGCAGCTTGGTGAAGAAAAACTCAGGCTCGATCACTCTTGAACTCGAGTTTCAGACACTGAAATATGTCACAACAACATAATAATCAAACCTACATTATCATACGACTACAACCACTCGTCTGGATCCTCCATGCACGAGCATTTCAACATAAGGGAAAATAAGATAACAAAGGGAAATAACTGGAACAAGTCACAATAGTATTATAATCAAACCTACATTACAATACAACTACAACCCTCGACTGGATCCTCCATGCCCGAGTGTTTCAACACAGTTTAAACAAAGAGATGAAATAAGATGACTTCTATTAACGCGAAAGTCTCAAGTATCATACAAAACCAGAGAACAACTTTGTTATAAAAAATTACAAAATAGGGAGCTTTGCTCAACCATTTGACCACCATGAAAAAATATTGAATTGATCTACTTATACTCAGATCAATCCATAACTGTCGGAAGTGTGATCTGACAATCTCATTCAAAGCTTTGCGTCTGTGCAACCTTCTATCAGACTGTGCATTTTTCCTCTTGTCAAATGCAAACCAGGTTCAGTANCTGCAAGAAAAACTGTCCACTGTTGTACCTCATGCTGACAGCTCTGTCCCCTTAGCCATAATTTCCATGCTTTCCATTTATGGACTGAGATGAGGTTTCAACTACCAGTCCATGATTCATTAACTGGATCTTCATCGGGATTAGAGCGTCGTCGGACAACCAGCGGAAGACCATCTGTCGCAACTGGATTGGGCGCTGAATAAGCAGGTGGCCACAAAAGTCAATTTTCGTTCATTTGCTAAACCTTTCTCGGGATTGGAGTGCGACTGGATGACTAGCGGGCGACCACTTGTCATTGTCGGATATGATATTAAATGTGCACGTAATTTTGGGGCCGCGGGAAGCAATTTAGGCCTACACCGCTTTCTGGCCCGAAATGCACTCTCTTCCGCCACGTAGCCACCCCACAAAATCACGGTTTGGATTTTGGCCCACCCATGAGATTTTAACGTCCGTGCATCTTGCGACCCCGAAATGATCCGAGGTCATTGATTTGAAAAGGACCTGAGATTTGGGCGCGCCAACTACTTTAGCACCTCTGCCAAAAATTTAACCACCTGCTAACTGTGGGAACCTTCCAACTGTGTTTGGATATGGCCCCGAATTGAAATGTGTAGGGGAATTTTTCTATTGTAACTGCATTTGCCTGCTTGATGTGCTTATGGTTGTCACCTGCGAACCTGAGCGACTTTAAGTGATAACACCACCACATAGTCATCCTCCTCCTCCCGATTCTCCTCCACACGAGTCGGCTGTAGCATCTACCAATCCTCAATCCATGTTTGATCCTGCTCCTCGTCCTCCCATTTCCCCTCCGCATGTGTCTGAAGCTGCATCCACGTCCGATCCTCCTCCTCCTGTTTTCCCTCCACATGTGTGTAATGTCCCTGACCTCTTGATGAAGAGGTTATGAGAGACTCAGTAGTTTAGTTGTTCCCACTAGACTATAGTCTCATGGATCATGGGGACAAAGACAACCCAAATCCATTACCTAAGCACAACGTTATAATATTTAGTTGATTTTGGGGGAAAAAGGTAATTGAAGGAAAGAAAAGAACATGTGTGGAAAATCTAGGAGTTAACCCTAGGGGTTAAGTAAATCAACAGAGAAATAGATCTAGATTATAAAAGAAAGGAAGGGCGCACTTCTCACTCATTCTGGATTATTATTACATTTTGCATTTGGGCTCTTGAGTACAAAGGAGTTTTGAGGGTTTTGAGATTACAAACCCTAGAGATCAACTCAGTGGTGAAATATTCCACCTCTCTTGATCCAAGCTTGGTCTCGGGGTGCAATACTCCTCCCACACCATTCTACAACATTTACAAGTACCATCAATCAACCAAGAAAGGAATAATGCGCAACCTAGGGGGTTTCCAGCAAGGGGGGTGCACCATTGAAAGAAGAAGAATTTGATCCAGGAAGTAGAGAAGGATTTTGGGCATTTGGACTTCTGGGTTTTCTCTGTAGGGCCTCAACCATCATTTCTAGCCTATTTTTGGAGAGGCTTACTTGCCATATGATTTTCTAGAGCTTGTCACGAGTTGGAGAGAAGGAGGGCACACTGCAGAAAATGGTTTCATTTGTTTGGAGGAGCAAATCTTCATTATTCAGATGGAGAGTTCACTAGGGGGTTTGGCTTGCCCCGATCTACCCCTCCAGCCAATTTCATAGCATTTGGAGGTTCCTAGCAGTGAGGCCGAAATATTGGGTCTCTTCAGCCGTCTAGGAGGGCGCAACCCAATTTGGGGTTTCAACTATAGGAGGAGCATATCTCTATCATTCAGCCCGAGACTTCAGGAGGGGGTTTGTCTTGCCTCGATCTACTATTCCATCCAGTTTCAGATTATTTGGAGGCCTCTAGCAGCAGGGCCGAAATATTGAGTATATTCAACTATCCAGAAGGGCACAACTCAACTAGGGGGGTTTGGATCTGAGCCCTGGAAGGAAAGAAATCAATATTGTGCTTTGCATCAACTTATTGTCTTGCCTTTTGAGGCTTATATCTTTAGTCTTGAGCATTTTGTAGCAACGATTATTCCAGTTGGATATTCTTATTGGTATTCTTCAAGATCTACAGATCTGTTGTATCAAGATCTCTATATTATCTAAATAAAGGTCGGATCTGAGCTATTTGGTTCCATATTGGTGTTTCTTGTTGTATCTTGTATTTCTTATGTTGTATCTTCATATCCATGTCTACATGCTTTGATCTCATAAACATAAACCCTAATGCACAACTTCACGAGTAAACCTGCAAGCACACAACTTAACAAATAATAAACAGTGAACAATTAGTGTTTCCAGCAAAAAATTGGCTTGGGAACATTACAATGTGTCTGAACCTGTATCCACGTCTGATCCTCCCCTCCGCCTCCTCCTCGACACGTGTCACAAGCTTTTGATGCTTTGGAATCTATGATCACATCGGGTACTGTTGATGCACATCTTCATGATATTGATATAGAGACACTTGATAGTGCACTTATGCTGAAATTTGTTTATGAGATAGTTGTTCTTGACAGAGTCTTTACCTATGGTAGTAGAGACGTTGATGCACCTAGCTTTGGTGGTGGACCTAACTAGTAGTGGTACTGATTGACAATTATACTAATTGTTTTATATTTGACTAGAGATCTGTATATGACATGTTTATTGCATATTTTATTGAGATGTATGTTTGACATGTATATTCATATGCATATCGCTCATGTGTATTATGTTTTTCATATAATGTTGTGGTTGTTGTTGTTGTTTGATTTATAAAATGTAATATGAGTATGCTAATGAAGAACATAGTTAATGGTTTCTCTGTTTTTAAGTGAATTTTGATATGTATCACTCATTTAAATTTATAGTTGCTATATAATGTTTACTTTACTTTTATGAAAGTGTTTGATTTGGATTGTGATTGCAAAATGTTATAACCATTAATGTCATATAGTGTTTAACTATTGTTCAAGGTGAATTGTTTGTGGTTCAACAAGATACAATATGTTGATTAAACATGTTTAGAAACAAAAATACTTCAATATGATGACTGAAATGATTGTGATTTGAATATTTATGTCTTTTTCATATATTATAATTATAACATTATAATTACATAATTATTCACTAATAATAATGTTACTTTTTTAGTTTTTATTATTGAAAGATTAGAAGACAAAGTTATACTGTAATTGATTACTAAAATCACAATGATTATATTTTATTAATATTTAGTTTTTCCAAAGATTTTATTAATTTATATTATCCAACTATCATAATATATGAAATTTATTCAATTAAATTTAAAATAATAAATATAGAGAATAATAATACATTTTGATCTATACACTTTCAATGAAATGGATTCACAATGTTTTACTCTAATACATACTTTATGAATCTTTTATTAGAAAATAATATCACCAAATATTTAATAATTAGTATTTTAAGAATTAGTAAAATTGACAATGGATTCTATACTTTTAGATAAGTATGGATCATTAAAATTTTCCTTAATTAAGACTAGGCTCTAGAAAAATACTCTTTTAGAATTTCCACGTCCTTCCTATATTAACACTTATTTCAAGGAGAATGCAAAAATAATCATTAATATAAGTTTACATGATTATAAAACTAAAGGGTGGAGTGGAATAGATGAAGGCCATGATAGTTGCGGTAGTTAAAGTGGGGAATGCCATCAAAGTTGGTAATACCAAGTACACCACAAATACTGTAGATGTTGCACAGAGTTATTTTGTTGGAATTTTCTTTAGAAGTTCCATCAAAATAAGTATATATTTTTTTTGAATTTTGATTTTCTTAATCAACAAAATTTTTGAGGTTTGAATATTTTTTAATATATTTATTTTTCGTTAAATAAAATATAATTTAAAATAAATCTTTACTATTGTACGCCACCAACTTTGTGATATCTCAATTCATGCTTAGTAATTCAATTGTTAACATAAACATATTTTAATACAATAGAACATAAATTTGCTATAATAAACAATAAATATGACAATATGGTACATCTATTTAATGTATTTTCAATATGGTAATTGTAAATGATTGTTAACTTTTCTTATCCAACATAATTATAAAATGAAGGAAAAAAACCCCATAGTTGTCCATTATAGATACCCATAATAAAATGACACATCCATAATATAAATGTCCAAACAAATCATTTACATGAAATCAGTCTTCGTTGCCATCACCCTGATTATCTTCATCGTTTGGCATTGTAACATTTTGTTCTAAAAAATATGTTTAGATCTCGAATCATGTCTCAGTACAAACCATCAATCCCCATCCAACACATCTGGGTAAGAAAACACTTGGTTGCAATTTTTAGGAAAACATAAGGCTCCTTACTTTCAACCCACATTTTTTTAGAGTTAATACATATTAGCCCACTATCATGATCTTCCTTTATATTTCTCTGATTGAAGGTATCCCACCACTTGCAACAAAAACCAACACATTGAAATCATGAGAAGTCCACTTGAATGATCTCTTGTATCTTTTCAATGTAACCTAACTTCCCCTCTATCAAGTTTTCTTCACGGTGGCTAGCACGATTAGATTGTTCAAATTCGAGTTCCACTCCACAATCTTGTGTGACATGGCCTTCATCAACATACTCAGTGTGAAAATGATGTCCATATGCCCACATAGATGGGAAGAAATGCACTTGTAAAAATGCAAACAAAGGGTGGTGTCATATGTCTAATAATTGAAGCATTAACAAAAACATAATACATGTTACAATTCAAATGTGCAATATTATAAATATAATGTGGTACTCAGAGAGGTTATTACATAGTTGTTGCACACGATCCCTATGGTTAGAGAATCCATATCTTCTCCATTTGGGTTACCACTGGACATCACATATTTCTCTTATATCTGGTCAGCCACCCAACTATTGAGACATATTTTTGATGTACTCACTGGCATAATATAACAACTCATATACTATGTACCCCTTTGCCATACAACCCTCCAATTTTTCCCTTTGTCGAATAAACACCTTCAATTTTTTCATGTACCTCTCTAAGAAGAACATCCAATGACATGAGACCACCCCAACAAATTCAACCTCATCATGTAGTTGAATTAGAATATGGACTTCCAAGTCCATAAAACTCGTGGGAAGTTCCTTCTCAAACATACAAAAAATCTCAGTTGTCTCTTGGCACCACCTTGGAATGATAACCATATGAATATTCCTTGATGTGATCCAATGTAAAAATGCAAATAATTTCAATATGGGACATCACAGGTCCTGGGGGAAGTCATGGTTTACACAACCACACACGAACAAAGGATAATGACACTACGAAATAGACACAAACATCATTAATTTCCCTAAAACTGTGAGTGCATAACATATTTTTATTGATGTCAGTATAGAACTAGAAGAATCATGTATTCAACATACATACCCCTAGAAGGATCAGATGGTCATGTGATTTCAACCCCAAAAAATTCCGGTCTATAGTGAAGTAACATCGTAGATTCGACCCATATAAATAAGGTGCGTTCACACCCAATATAACATCCTTCTCCATAGAAATACCATCTTTCTTCAAAATCCAAGGGACATCACCTTCTTTAAAAGACCAAGAGGGACCAACCTCTCCTATAGTTTTGTTTCTTGGCCAATGTCTCTTTTTAGTATTTGAAGAAATAAGATCTCTCCCGATAGCCATTGTGTCGCTTTTATTCCATGATATGTGCCTCCATAAAGAAGATCAATTTTTTTTAAATATATGCATGGGATCTAGTAAGTGGCCAATCTTAAGATGCTCCCAATATGTAAGCTCATAAAATACAAAGTTATTTTTCATCCCAATGGACATTTTCTCAACATAGGTGTCAAAAAATTCAGGATCATCGAACATAGGTTCCCCATTTGAATGAAATAATTCTGCCATTTCCATCTCCTCCTCTATTTCATATGTCCTATTCCAATTTGTCAGCGTCATTATTTCAGGTTCTCTTTGGTTTACCATTGAAGGCAAATGCAACTCTTCTATAAGGGTGGTATTCTTGGAGGAATACCTTCGAACATTCATACACCGACTTTTGTAGGTCATTGGACCACCTAGCCTTTATAGAAGGTCCACAACATTTACATCCACAATATCCTTTTGTTACAACACCTGCAATATTAACGTATACATAGCATGATAGTGTCAAAAATATAGTTGCACCAAATGAAGTATGCCAAATAAAATTTTAAATATAAACAAATCGATGAACATGCTTATCAGAGCAAACTCCTAGTCCTAGATAATCGTGCATGGTGTATGCACACATACCATACAATGTAAAAGACCTATCCATTGGATGGGTCTTGATACATTATATACATGTATTCCTTCACATAATTGCTTAAATTCATCGATCAATGGTTGGAGGTAGATATCCATTCTCTTCACTTGTCTTCTACTTGGGAGTATAAGAGCCAACATAAGATGTTCATTCTTCACGGACAACCATGGGGGGTATTTTTATTGATCAGTACCATTGGCTAAACATAATAGTTGATGTTTTGGAGGAAATACAGGTTAACTCCATCTATAACTATTCTCAATCAGAGGCTCCATACTTCATCCTTGAATTTATCGGGCCATGTATCCTCTATATGCTTCATAGCTATTGAATATGCTGGGATTCACATAACTCTTGGCTCACTTCTATGTGAGGCATTACAACCCTACAACATGGCTAATTGTTTGTAATGAAAGAGCCTTTGAATCCTTGGAGTTATAGGCATGTGCCTCAATATCTTATGAGGAGGACCATGTGCCTTACCCTTATTTTTTGATTTATGGTACTTGTCATGCACACATTCTGGACATATGTCTTTATTCACATATTTGTTTATGTATATAAAACAATTATTCAGACATGCATGGTATGATATGTACTCAACACCCAACATTTTTAGCATTTGCTTTGCCTTTGTGCAACTATCGGGCAAACGATTATCACTCGAAAGTACCTCATCTTTGTGTTATCGCACAAACTATAGGTTGGGAAAAGCTCAACCCTATTAGCACTCTGTAAATTTGTTTGACTGGTAAAAAAAACGACATAGGTAACCTACAAACCAACTTTAGAGCTGGGTACTAGCCTGCTCAGCTCAGAGAGGGCTCTCTCTTGTCACTTGGTCTTTAATAAATGAGTTTTATTTAACAATTCAATGGCTAGATTTTGTTGCTTTGTTTTTTTTTTTTTTTTTTTACTGGCAAGGAAGGGGAGGGAAATTTAGGGCTATGGAGTCAAACTTCTGAAATGAATGGAAGCACTGTTTGGTCGGTAGAACTCTCCAGAGGATAAAGGCTAAATGAGGCGATAAATTTGAGTTATAATTTGTAAATTTGCAGAGTGTAAGAAAAAAAGAAAGCATATAACTGCATCAGAGCATTAAATAAATTAATTTTGAATTAGTTAGGAAGAACTTAACACAGTTTAAATTGCTTCAGTCGAGAGCATCACAAGATGAATTCTGGGCCTTTGACTATCCAATTTAAACAGAATACAGTGAAAATGAAATGAGAAATACAGGAAATACATACAAAGAGAGGAGACAAAACTCAGATCACCACCATTAGAATCTTTTCATGGAAACTTCAAGACTTATGCATGTGTATTCAATCCAGCTTCAGAAAATTACATTCAAGTTCTGAATAGCTAAAATCGTTCCCTTGCATTTCTGCCAACCCCTAATACATTTGGAACTCCTAATATTTATACAAGCCGAGTTCCTTCGGTTTGAAACCGATTACAATGATTAAAATGAAACGTTTCAGTTTCTGAAACTGATTACAATGATTAAAATGAAACGTTTCAGTTTCTAAAACAAATTACAATGATTACAAATGTCAGTTTCGGTTTGAAACAAATTACAATAATTAGCAAGAAAACGTTTCATGATCCAGATTCTAGCTCTTCTGGCGTTTCAGTTTCTTTCTTTTCCATTTGTTCTGCTATGGTCTTCCACGTGATCTGCCATCTTTAGTGACATCTGGACATCATCTACTGGACCCTGGAAAACTGCACTTTGTCTTACCCAGCCGTACTATCTCCTTCCATTGCAAGTCAGAAGGGATATCATAATCTATCATTTCTTTGATCAAGATATCCAGGTCAATGCATGAAGCATATGTCATGACTGGTAGTCCAATTGTAACTGCTTTGAACTGATTCAAAATCTCAAAGTCTATTTTCAGATGCTCAACTAGTGTAGCTCCTTTCAAATTTTCCTCTAGGGTTCCGAATTTGGAATGATCCATCATGCACTAAGTGAGGCGAGCATTGTATTCTTCCTGATCATATAATTTTCCTTTTCCATCCCAAAATGGTGGAAGGCCTTTGATAAACAATTCTTCAAACAAATCCTTGAACTCTTGCACACTTTGATCCATCTGTGTTTCCTTGGTTTGGACTGATTTCAACAGGTTATGTTTAGCAATAACCCTCCTGGCCCAGATAATCAATGTAGTTCTATCTTTAACTCCAATAGTCTGAAGGTCTGCAGTAGGAATGGAGTTGAGTAGATTTATGGCATTTTGGGCCCATTTCGATGGCTTCTTTGCTAAAGTTTCATTTACAACAGTGCACCTGCTTCTGGCTGTGATGGCTATGCTGTCTTTATCATTGATGAAATTCAAACACACTCTGAACTTGGCAACTTCAGCAGCTATAGAGTTCCATATGATATGCTTGGCCCTTTGCAATAGGCCTTTGCCTCTTAATCTCATCTTCAACTTATCTATCCTTTCCTACAAGACTTCATTCTCCTTTTGAAATTGATCCATTCTTTCATCCTTTGCTTGCATCTCATGCTTTAATTTCTCTATGCTCCCTTTTAGCCCTTTGATTTCTCCTTCTTTCAGGCTAACTTGTGACATAGCTTGGAGAAGTCCTTCAATGTTTGGCCCAACTTCTGCAGCAGGAGGTACAACTGCAACCCTGTTTAGAAATTATGTCTGCTCTTGTGACCACTTCACCCTTTATTATTCTAGCTGCAATGCCCTAGCCTTGTATTCTAATGCCTCTTGACGAAGTGTTTCATTTTCATGTTCTAGAGCAACCAATTTTGTTGTTTTTGGATGCTTTGTGACATATATTTTCAATTTCTTCTTTAAACCTTGAATTAATTTGTCTTTTTCATCCAATGAGGATCTCACCCCTTGGAGGCCTTCAAATTCAAGCCTCTTGACCTGAGTCTGCCAAGCTCTGCTAGATTCTTTTTCTTGCCTCAACTGCCCTTCCAATTTCATTGCATAAGATGACAGCTTTGAATTCTTCAAACTTAAACTCACGTAATCAGAATACAACATATCACTGGTATTCTTATGGAATTTGACCTTGTCTGGAGCACTGATGTTGTCATACCTTATCTTTATCTCAGGTACTTTGTCTTCATTTGCAACTGCAATGTTGAAGGTCTTCTTTTCAACATACCTTACTGTGAACAAAGAAGATTTGTGCTGAGAAATATTTTCCACTTCATGGACTAAATCCCTCATCTCACCTAGAGCTATGTTTCCCTTCTCAACATACTTTTTGCCAAATATTCTTTAGATTGATAAGCTACCTCTGATGTTTTATAAAAGACGTGTTTCTTGTTGCTAAAGGTTCTTGAGCTGCCTTCACTTTGAAGTTTGCTTTCCTTTTCAACCTCTACAGTGTTGGTGCTAGTTTCCACCATATCTAGATTTACTTGTTCTCTAGGTTCTTCCTCCTCTAAATTCACTATCTGTGGAGACTGTGAAATCTTCATCTTCTTTGAACCAGTCTGATGATCACTGGTGCCCACGGCCTCTGAACTGCTTCTCTTGCTATAAACACTCATCTTAGGAACTTTGAATATTAGTTTCTGAGAAGTTTGTTGTGTTTGACTTTGTTGCAGGGTTGTCTCCACTTGCTGTGTTTGAGTTGGTTGCAAGATTGTTTCCATATCAACATAGACTTCTAGATTTGCTAGCTTATCAAAACCCTCAACCTATTCATGCTCATAAGGGGCCTATTTGTTCATCAATATTCTCTTGGATATGATTTGGTGTGGATCATATCTTCTTCCCTGTAGCTGTGCAAAACTAAACTCTTTGAGCTTTGCTGGAATCTGACATAAGGATGATCTAGTTTTGACAATGAAGGGGCCAATGATAAAAGGGAATTTGAGGTTGGAGGCTTTGCACAATTTTAGGAAATTCTCTATCTCAGATATAATTCTCTGCCTGATGAATTCAAGGGAAAAGATTCTGGGGGTCATAAAAATAAGCAATAGATAGGGGGATTCATGACAACCATAAACCCAGATTATTGTTGAGTGCATGAATAGTACCCAATCCCCCACTCTATTTTTTGGATTTGGCTGTAGATAGCTCCTCATGTCATCCAAAACTCTAGGTAGGATGGTGTTGAAAATCAAACTGTAAACTCTAGACACTTTGTTCATGAATATGAGCAATGTAATTCTTTTACATTGAATTGATACAAATGATGCTTCAAGAAATTATCTCTTATTGGTCTCTAGGAAAATCTTCAACAGATAGGTGTAGTATCTGGAATGCCTTAGAGAGCGAGAATTCACTAGCGATTTATGGATATTATCAACTATGAATTGATCAAAACTGATGCGGACTGACAGATCAGACTCTGACTTAAAAAAGGTCAAAAGGAAACCAAGCATGACTTTGACTACATGTTTGTCATTGTCTAGACCTAAAACTTGACTCAAAAGGGAACATACTCATTGGACTTCAATAACCATTATATTCACATTCATTGGCAAAGACAAACCCTTTGAAAAATGTTCTAGTTTGAAAATTGTTTGTAAAAACAGATCTCAGACCTCTGATGGACATTCTCTGTATACCCTAATTAGCTTTTCTTCTTTGAAAGGTTCAGACATTGCGGAGAAAGACTCTGATATATCGAGGGACTCTCGAATTGACAAACTCTCTACCCTACACATGACTTCAGACCCTTGTTTATTCAAGACAACTCTTTCTTCATGTGAATACTGTTCGACACACCAACCTATAAATTCGGGAAAAGGGAAAGCGATTTCGACAACATAAAGGACTATGGTGGCCAGGACTGCTTAAAGGAACGATATACGCCTTCCTACTTTATCAGGCATGTTGCTTTTGGACACAGAGATGGGCGAAATGGTGATTTCAATGTCAAAGATGTCTGAATCTCGGTCAATTAGGGCTTCTTCATTCGCTGCAGGATCTTGTTCTGTTATTGCGGTTATGATAGGACCCATGGTTGTGATGAAAAATACCTGGAAATGAGCGGAAATGGCGTATTATTGAGATGTAGTTGAATGAGGGTGGTTGCGCCAAGTTTCAAATGATCCAGTGTTTGAAATATTAATAAAATACATAACAAAATGCCCTTTTATACTTTTCCAAATTTTGGGGGCGTGAGGAAGTGGTTTGGGGCAACCTGCTTTTTACCCCGAAATGCACCTGGTGGTGCCACGTAGCCCCGAACGAAAACCATGATTTAAATTTTGGCCCGCTTTCCAAAATTACCCTCCGCGCAATTTCTCCCCCCCCGAAATCATCTTCGACTGTCGATCTTGAGAGTTCAGAATCCACGTTGTGTCGATCCCCATTCGCTTAGCGTTTTTTCCAGTTTTAGCCTCTCCCTGCCAGATTTAGCGTCTCTGTACTAGATTTAGCCCCTTCCTTGGTTTATCAGGCTTCCAAAATAATTTAGCGTCTTTCTAGATCCTGGAATCTTAATTTCACATAAAAAAATTAACGGTGACTAACAAACCCAATCCATGAGATGACAATATCTGTGGGAGAATATACCCACTATCACCTTAGATAAACCCTTATGTCGCTTTAGTGAAGGAGAAATCCAACACAAGGGGGGAATCTCGGGTGACCCTAGGGGGAAATGAGATGGAAAGTGAGGTTATGGAAGTGAAGCCCCTATAGGTCAAGTTGTGGAGAGATGGAAAGCTTGAGATGAAGTCTTGTTGATTAGGGAAGGTTGTCAAGAAGTAGTGTACCTGCATAAGATTGTTTTACTTGCCCGAGACACAAAGAAAGACAAGTATACAAGCCAAGATATCCAATTGAAAAGCAAGTGAATCTTTCTGTCCTATATAGAAGCAGTAAACAATGATATAATTCAACAAGTAAATGATCATCAAAGATACTAAAAAAGTCACTAAAAGTCTAGGTAAAGATGCAACGAATAAGCTAGCAATGACTAGTATAACTCAAGTGAGATAGAGCAAGACTTTAGCAACAATATAGGGTTGTTCAAAGAAGTTATTGCAGATATATTATAACAACCTTATGGATGTATACAAATATTGCTACAACAAAAAATTCCAACCACAAAAAATTACAAGTAAACCACCTGTTGGAGCCGCCCTTGTTTTTTTTTTTTAGCCTATCACAATTTTCATTTTAATGCTTGAACTCTAAAGAGGGTTTTCTTTTCCCTCCGAGATATTGAGACCTATGAAACTTTGTCATGTGAGCAACAACGATTTTTCTACTCTCGAAGCAAGTCCTATCTTTCGTAAGAATGTTCCCTCTTTTTGTTCTACTTCGGGATCTTGCAGGTCGGATACTATAACTCATGAATTCACACGTCCCGAGTCACGAAACGACGCAGTCGTTTTAAATTTTCACTCAAGACAGTGACTAGGGTAAAATTTTTAACTCATGATTAGACGTCGTCGGGGTTTCGTGCCTTGACGTTCGCCAAACCCAAATTTTTATTTTTATAGCCCCGAGAGCCGAGAACACGAGGTCCTTTCGGGATAACCCTGGTCAAGGATTAAAGGCAAAAAAGCTAACCGCGGTTAAAGTTGTTCTCGGTGTTTCGCCACTCGGCACTATCTTTTTCGAAAGTTACGACGTCTAAACCCCGACTCACGAAGTCACGATGTAATTATAACTTGATTATTTAATCACTTAATCCAAGATTACCTTCCCCTTAATTAAGCCTTGTTATCGCAGTCTCGCGGTTTCGCAACTCGGCATATAAATCTCCCATAAACTTATCTTCAAAGTTCCGAGTTGCGACATGGCGAATAAAATGATTATAAAATTAATTATGCCCCAAATCACGATTACCTTTAATTAAACCAAATTCGGTCCTCGCGGTCTCGGGAGTTGGAGACTCAAAATGTTAAAAGAAAATCCACGATATAACGAATAGCGAGAAATTGATTAACGTCGGCGGGATTGGATTAATTAAGCTAAATCAAGACAAATCCCACGTTTCGATGCCTGCACATTTTACGAGGGGGCCTTTTCTCTCCATACGCCAACTGACTTTTAAACCGCCAAAATTTATGACATTAATGGGGAAATATGGTAAATCTATGAATGTAAGATCGGATTTTACGGCATAAATTTATTTCTAATTATGATTTGACATGCTTGTTTTGAAAGGTACTGAGTTTTCAAATATATGAAAGAGCTCCGCTTCATTGTGACAAATGCATTTTCATAAGCACACAGAGCTCATAACTTTTGAGTGAACTAACTTCTGTATGTATACGCAGTTCTATCGCAGAAGAGCTAAGACGTAAGCTTCAACCATGGCTCCGTGGAAAGTAGTGAAGGCGAATGTTGAGTTTGCAGGACAAAGCTCAGACAATGTCTCCGATACTTCGCCCCGAAGTGTCGACTCGGTCCCTAACTGGTCATTTGTTTCAGACATCCTGCAATCTGAATTGGTGGATTATTCCGACGACTCCGACGACAACAAAAGAGACGATCTAAACACGAAGTACAAAATAGTCATCCAATCCGGAATGCACAGAGTAGCAGCCCGACCACGGTTGCTTCCATATTATGACATGGTCCGATGGGCGTTGGATCATGTGGACATACCGACCAGGACTATCATGAATGAGAAGAGAGTCACTTTAGGGACTTTTAGGCCTGAGCATCTGCAAACCATGTATAAGCTACCTACGACGTCCGAATGCACATATCGCTCTGAGTTCCTGGAGGAATTCAAGGAGGAGGAGTGCACACAGTATGATAAAACCATGTCTGGTTTGATAAAGGATTGGGTTTCGCGCACCGCGAAGTTTAGAGCTAATGACCAAGGCGTTTATTCAATCGCTTCGTTGGAACCGCAGTATAAGTATGTGGCCATGATGACATGTCGGTTATATGGGAGAGAGGACACATCACATTTTTACCTTGCGTGGGTGTCTCTAATGTTTCGGGCCACAGAAGGTTGTTCTTTTAATTGGGTAAAGATACTTTCGGATAGCTTGGCTAATCGGGTCATAGAGTATCGGGAGCAGAAGGAAAATGGGAGGCCGTCCTCATTCTTCATGTCCGCATATATTATGGACGCAATTTGTTCTATGACACCATTTCCATTAATGAGCTGGGGTTGGACTCCGGTCGAAGACAAACCCATACATGTATATCATGAAAAGCTATGGGAAAACAAAGCAGAAAAGTTCGCATATGAAATTTTTAACTGGGTAATGGTGCCCCTGCATATCGCCATTTTTGGTCACCCGCCACCTCGTATTTCGGACAGCATTGCGACAAATCTGAGCAGCATAGCGGACTGGTACGTGGAGGTAGAGTTTTCATACCTCAGAGTTTTCGGGGCCTCTGTTCCCTCGCATGCGCTGCCATTGTTCATTCTTGACAAGCTGGCTTGTCGCGAGGTCGCCCGACAGACAGTAATTGGTGGTGTAAGTAAGGAGCTCAAAGGGTATTCAAAGAAGGTATGGCCGTCTTTTCCCATTCGTTTGAATTCTTATTCTTTATTAGATTTTGGGCATGCCAAAGCCGAGGTTGCTGCCCTGGAAGACCTTAATTTGGTCTCCATCGAATACAAGAAGCACGATCCACAGAGGGTCGTGAGCAATCATTTGGCAAATTGCGGGCTAAAAAGATTTGAACATGAGAATTCACCCCCGGATGATGTTTTCCAAGGAGCAAGGTCCTATGAGGAAATTCTAGTCCGGATTCAATCC
Source organism: Picea mariana (assembly GCA_032191745.1). Lineage (NCBI taxonomy): Eukaryota > Viridiplantae > Streptophyta > Pinopsida > Pinales > Pinaceae > Picea > Picea mariana. The sequence continues at coordinate 50,003 of JASDQU011101438.1, forward strand.
TTAGCGCCCGAGGATAGAGCCGAGGTATTGAAATTCCAGGGACACCGACGTAGCTGTCTCCCCACTGTACTGCGCGGTGAGGGTCCCGGTATTAGATGCAACTCCTGACCAGGGAAAACACCAGGACAAGGAGGAACAAGCAAAGAATCCAGAAGCAGAGGAAAAGACTCTGGACCCACCAAAGAAACAGAATCCGGAGACCCAGATAAAGACCCCAGAACCACCAAAGAAGCAGAACTCGGTTGATACCCCGGGAAAATCGACGAAATAGATCGGAGCACCCATCACATCTGTCACCCCCTTGCAGTCGACGCAGGGAAATATAAAAGAAGGGTGGATATTCAATGACGAGCTGAGGCCCATAAGAGCGGAAAAACTCCCTCCGAACGAGTTTTTCTTTGATAAAAAGAGAAAAGCAGTAGTAAAAAGAGAATTCTACCAGGAAGGAGAGTCGACTGCCAAAAAGTATAAAGTTATGACAGATGGAAAAGATAAAAAGAATGAGCAATTCGCCATTGAAATCGCAGGGACGTTAGGAGTGTATGCCTCGGCGAATCAATTCTCGGTCAGACTTTTGAAGAACCAACTTAAAAGAAAGAATCGCCTAATCATGACTCTCGAAGCCAGATTGGCCACAGCCGCAGAGAATGCTAAAGGTCAGGCGAGCGTGGAAATAGAACATGCCATATTGGCGGACAAAAATGAAATAGAGGTGCTCAAAGCTAAGCTTGAGCAAGCACAGTTGGTGGTCCAGGATGGTCGGACACAGGCGAGCCAATAGAGGAGTTTCATTGAACAACTGCAGGCTTGGGTAGAGATTGCCGAGAGCAGAATGATAGACATCGGGATATTTAAATCCCAAGCGATTGAGATTCGAAGCAGAATCTCTTTGGCACAATAGAATTTGCTCGCCAAGGTGGGAGCGATCCGGGAAAACTGTCTGTTGATCAATCAGGTTTCCGAGAACTTATCAGCCAGAGAAAGGGATGCAGGAGCGGCTCGGGTCGCCTTCCAGGAGGCGGTAATAGCCACGAACAACCGGGTTTCGGCGGGTACTCCCAGGTTCACCATTTTGGAGCAAACCAGAGGAAATATTCTGTTGAAGGATTGAGAGCATAACATCGCCTTGGGCAAGGAGCAAGCCCAAAAGGTAACCAATTCCCTAGAAGAAACCTTTAATTCTATAGACGGCGAGCTGTTGGGCATTGACAGTGGAGGCAATGCCGAAGCGTTGATGCAAATGAACGTGGAACAGATCTCACTTGATCTGAAAGATAAGGAAGAAAGAGATTCGACTGATATCTCTCAGATGAATATGGTAGACCTAGTCCAAATTGATAAGTACATGATCAAACCCAGTGCGCAACTAAGTGCCTTCGACATCATCGACGCACAAATGGAGGATAAGCTGCAACAGTTAGCCCGAGAATGTTACTTCGTCGAGGCCAACTGTCAAGCAGAACCATCATGGCTCATATCTCAGCTTGTGGAAAGATGTATTGTCTGTACCGGGCTCACACAACGACAAACACCTGACACCAAGTGAGGACAGAGTAGGAGAAACAGGGCGATTGCTCTCTTCTTTGTCATAACCGAAATTTTGTGACTATTTAGATTCTACCTGCTTTGTAAAAGTTGTATAAATATATCTCAGAAAGAAATAAACAGGGCTGGACCTTTTTGAGTCGTTTGTAATAGATTTTTTACATTGAGAGTTAATAATAGCAGATCTGGAGATTCTCAATTCCGTCACTACTGTATTACAAGTTTGCTTCCTTGTATCTCATTTTTTCATTTCAATTCATATTCATAATTGATGTGCTTCGTTATACTTTAGTACGACCACTACTATAACGAATAAATTTGAGTTTTCTGTAATTGTTTATTGTCTTTCCTCTGCACCAGCTATCAGCGGGTGTAAGACCAATCTGCATTTTCGGAATTCTACATATATTCTTTGTTACATCATTTATTTCCTTATTAATTTCCTCTTCTGTTTATATGTGAGATTTCCCTTTGACAGGAGCCTTGCGTTATATACAACTAAATGTTTTTCTCCCACTTCACACCTTTTATTAAAATATCATACAGTTATGGGAACGAGCCTTAGATTTGCATCCATTTTCTATTTCTGCAATCGTAAGTTCTCTTTATATGACCAACTGAGACAACACTTAATCGCTTTTAAAGTCTTTCCTACCTTTACTGTTCCCCCATGACAGTTCCTGTACCAACTCAACCTAATGTTGAACCCGGACTCTCGAATCAAACACACATTGCCTTAAATCTCTTTTACATCATTCTTAAAACGACAATTAACTGGGCCGAACTTGAACAATCATGGACAACCATTGAACGAGACATAACTACCCATGAACAATTGGAAGCTAGCCAATGCCAACGTAGAAATCTTCCCTAGTTTCCTTTACCGAAGGTTTACTCTTCCCTCTTCTACACCTATTACCCACTTTCGGATGCTTTAACACTATACTTTTAAGCCTTAAGTACAGACTCAGGAACAACACCACCCAAAATACGGTAAATGACAAGTAGATTATTATGGCAACTGTCTAGCAAATTTTGACGGTTGAAATGAGAGAAAAAGTAAAAGTTTGAGAGCAATTTGCTGCAACCCTAATGACTGTAGCTTTAGTGTTATAACAACAGTAAGATATCCTTATCCAATCAAGACACCCTGTGGGCCTTAGCAAGCTTAAAGCACATAGAAAAGATTCAATTTCAAACAATTTGAAAATCTCGTAAAATCACATTACCCAATGCAATCAATTTTATTTCTCCAATGCAAAAATCATATTAGTGCCTTCTAAAATATGGGTAAAAGGAGTCTTAGATATAAGAGTTGGATCTACAATATCCCTAGGGGTGTAAACCCTTTTACTCCCTAGGGCATGCAAATCAAACTTAAGTAGATATAGGAGGGTGTACACCCTTGTACTCCTCCTAGCAACCTTGTCCCAAAATGACTTATCAACTAGAAATGAGATGAATTTTAATGGAGATTGTATGCACTCATACTCCTCCTAGGGTTTCAACTAATAACACTTTGAAACAAGTAAGAAGAATTAACAAATTACGGATTTTTCTTACCAACTTCAAGAGAGATGCAATATAAAACTGTAGTTCACCAAGCAAATTTCACCACAAAGCAAGAGAGTAAGCCTCCAAGAGGTGTGCACCGCCTTAGTTCCACAATATATCAAGAGAGATCATCGGAATACATTTTCACAAGAGAGAGATATCCAAGTTTCCCAAAGAGGGCACAAATTTCAGCCAAGTATCTTCTCCAAATGGGAGAGCTATATAAAAATGAAATAAAATGAAATGTGTAAGGTAGCTAGAGAGGTAGTGGGGGGCCCCAAAGGGCCCATAGTGATAATAGTGGAGGTCATTCAATGTAAGGTGGACTAGGTCCACTATATTATTAAATAAGGCCCACTGTGGTAGTTAGATATAATAAATGAGTAATTAGATATAATTAATGTAAGAGGGCTTCTTAGAATGTTCTACTTCTAGAAGATTCCTCCTCTAGAATGTTCTTAGGAGATGATAACACTATATAAAGGGGTTCAAACAATGTAATGAGACATGAAGAGAAATATTGTATTTGGAGCGGTAGCTTGATAGGAGGATGCCCGCTTGAAGAGGCAAGTGAACATGAGAGGATCCCTTCCATAATAGGATCCATTGTATGGTGTTGCCCTACCTCAAGGGTTTTGATATAATAAAGTGTGGTTTTTTATATCTTGATTAGTGTATCTATTGTATATTCAGTATTTGTGGTGATTATATTTGTAGATCTATTCAGATTCTTAACAAGTGGTATCAGAGCACTTTCCTTGGGCAAACATTGTGGGCAAATATTTTTATTTTTGCAGATTTTTTTTTTCGGAGAAGAAAAAAGAGGGCCGCGACATTCTCGAAGTTTTCGGTATATTTATGTGCAAAATTTGTAGAAAATGGTTGTATATCTGATTTCCTCTTAGAAAAACACCCAATTTGAAAGAAACAATCGTCCGAAACGGAGTTCGGGAAGTCAAGATATTGAAGCTTTAAAATCTGCAAAATTTCAGGATTTTTTCCACAGACGGTAGCGAACAATTTTTTATTTTTTATAGCATCTGGAGGCCGAATTTGCCCAAATAAATTACATATCTAAGTTCCTCTCACAATTTCACCCAATTTCAAAAAAAAAATCAACCAAAACGGAGTTCGGGAAGTGAAGTTATGAACATTTTAACTTCAACAGTTTTTTAGGGTTTTTTCAGAAAAAGCCGCGATTTTCTGCCGTAATTTATTGGGTGAGTTCATAGGGTGTTCAGATGGTTATTTCTTCTCAAAACCTGAAAGAAATTCTTGAATCATTCAAAGTCCAATTGTTTCAAACATTGGATGATAAATTAGATGCATTTGTACATGGTCTCACAAACAACCTCACAGATGACCTCAATGATAGTTTTCGTAGTATTCAAGATTCATTGAATAACATGCAGGAGAGATTTCTTATGGAGGGCCTTAGGGATGAATATAATCAAGAAATATATGCTTGGTATGATTTTGATGTAGATTGTGATGATTGGTATATGAATAGTTGTCATTTCTGGGATGACAACCACTTTCATATTTTATTTGTTGACTCTACTCTACGTTCTGTAGAGAACATCAATGTCCCACATCAGGAGCTAGTTGCCAACGTTCAGTGTACATATTCTACAGTGGTATTATTCATTCCAAATTCTGCTACGACCCTTTTCCACTATGTGGATGGATCTTCTTATTTGGATCCACATGATAGGTGTCAGTCTTTGGAGCATCATTTGGAGTTGGTTATTGGGTTCCAAAATCTTCCACGGGGAGTTCACATAAACACTTGGACATGGGACCCGGGCTTACAATGGTGGTTGGACTACTTCAGCATGGTGGATTTCCTTTCTACATGGGACCTTGGTTTTTCAGTCTTCTTCAGTATTATGGTCCACAATTATTCATGGGACCCTGGTATATGGTTGTACATTAAGCGTCGAGGACAACGCTTTCATAAGGGGGATGGAATGTAAGGTAGCTAGAGAGGTAGTGGGGGGGCCCAAAGGGCCCATAGTGATAATAGTGGAGGTCATTCAATGTAAGGTGGACTAGGTCCACTATATTATTAAATAAGGTNAATGAGTAATTAGATATAATTAATGTAAGAGGGCTTCTTAGAAGGTTCTACTTCTAGAAGATTCCTCCTCTAGAATGTTCTTAGGAGATGATAACACTATATAAAGGGGTTCAAACAATGTAATGAGACATGAAGATAAATATTGTATTTGGAGCGGTAGCTTGATAGGAGGATGCCCCCTCGAAGAGACAAGTGAACATGAGAGGATCCCTTCCATAATATGATCCATTGTACGGTGTTGCCCTACCTCAAGGATTTTGATATAATAAAGTGATTTTTTATATCTTGATTAATGTATCTATTGTATATTTAGTATTTGTGGTGATTATATTTGTAGATCTATTCAGATTCTTAACAAGTGGTATCAGATCACTTTCCTTGGGCAAACATTGTGGGCAAATATTTTTTATTTTTGCAGATTTTTTTTTTCGGAGAAGAAAAAAGAGGGTCGCGACATTTTCGAATTTTTTGGTATATTTATATGCAAAATTTGTAGAAAATGGTTGTATATCTGAGTTCCTCTCAGAAAAACACCCAATTTGAAAAAAAAAATCGTTCGAAACGGAGTTCGGGAAGTCAAGATATTGAAGCTTTAAAAGATGCAAATTTTCAGGATTTTTTCCGTAGACGGTAACGAGCAATTTTTTATTTTTGTAGCATCTGGAGGCCGAATTTGCCCAAATAAATTACATATCTAAGTTCCTCTCACAATTTCACCCAATTTCAAAAAAAAAAATCAACCAAAACGGAGTTCGAGAAGTGAAGTTATGAGCATTTTAACTTCAACAATTTTTTAGGGTTTTTTCAGAAAAAACCGCGCTTTTCTGCTGTAACTTATTGGGTGAGTTCACAGGGTGCTAAGATGGCTATTTTTTCTCAAAACCTGAAAGAAATTCTTGAATCATTCAAAGTCCAATTGTTTCAAACATTGGATGATAGATTAGATGCATTTGTACATGGTCTCACAAACAACCTCATAGACAACTTCACAGATGACCTCAATGATAGTTTTCGTAGTATTCAAGATTAATTGAATAACATGCAGGAGAGATTTCTTATGGAGGGCCTCAAGGATGAATATAATCAAGAAATATATATTTGGTATGATTTTGAGGTAGATTGTGATGATTGGTATATGAATAATTGTCATTTCTGGGATAACAACCACTTTCATATTTTATTTGATGACTCTACTCCACCTTCTGTAGAGAACATCAATGTCTCACATCAGGAGCTAGTTGCCAACGTTCAGTGTACATATTCTACAGTGGTATTATTTATTCCAAATTTTGCTACGACCCTTTTTCACTATGTGGATGGATCTTCTTATTTGGATCCACATGATAGGTGTCAGTCTTTGGAGCATCATTTGGAGTTGGTTATTAGGTTCCAAAATCTTCCACGGGGAGTTCACATGAACACTTGGACATGGGACCCGAGCTTACAATGGTGGTTGGACTACTTCAACATGGTGGATTTCCTTTCTACATGGGACCTTGGTTTTTCAGTCTTCTTCAGCATTATGGTCCACAATTATCCATGGGACCCTGGTATATGGTTGTACATCAAGCGTTGATGACAACGTTTTCATAAGGGGGATGGAATGTAAGGTAGCTAGAGAGGTAGTGGGAGGGCCCAAAGAGCCCATAGTGATAATAGTGGAGGTCATTCAATGTAAGGTGGACTAGGTCCACTATATTATTAAATAAGGCCCACTGTGGTAGTTAGATATAATAAATGAGTAATTAGATATAATTAATGTAAGAGGGCTTCTTAGAAGGTTCTACTTCTAGAAGATTCCTCCTCTAGAATGTTCTTAGGAGATGAT
>JASDQU011101440.1:43082-54146 GCA_032191745.1 Picea mariana
TGGATGACATGGCTAAGATAATCAAATATTTGTCAAACAAAATCTCTAGAATGGAACTAGACCAAGCCAAACCTGATCCGTTCACTAGAAAATATTTCAGGAGAAATCCTAACCCCCAGACCCAGCAGAGACAAGTGAAAAATGAAGATAAAAAAATCTAGGCTCCATTTAAAACCAAATTTTATATGGAAAGGGATGATATAAAAAACTATGAGGGGTTAGAAGAGGATATAAACAACCTTAGTGATGACGACCAGGAACCTCATTTAACTAGACAGGATTATGAAAGATCTCTAGACCATGAACCTCTGTTTAGTAGTGAGGAAAGTATAAACAATTTGGGAGATTCTTCATATCAAGGAATCGTCGAATCCATAATGGTTGAGCTTCAACAGAAGTATAATTTAAGTCCCAAAGAAACAAATACTACAAGTGTTCCACCAAAAAAGATTTTATCAAGAAATAAAGCGAGTGAGGCAGTTGTCACTAAACCACTAGATGAAACACAAGCTGCGCGAACCAAAATAGTTAAAACCAGAGCAACACAAACTAAGAAAAAGAATAATAATGAAGCACAAGCTTCAACCAGAGAGGTCGAAAAAACAACTGGAAGTTTCAGTTTAGAAAATGACTGAATAAAATTAAAACACCCATGCCTATGGTTGAGCTTGCTAAGAATCCAATTTATAAAAAACAGATTGCTAAAATGATAAAAAAAATTGATGATGAATGCCATGCAGATGTGATCTATCTGCAAGATGAAATACCAATGATTATGTTTGGTCCACAAATCGAAAGTACTGAGGATTTTGTTGCTCAGTTTCATATTACATTGATTGTGCATGATCACTTACTTCACAACTGCATGCTAGATTTTGGGGCCTCTCATAACTTAATTCCTAAAATTATTATGGAAAAGTTGGGCCTCGGAATCACTAGACCTTATCAAGACTTATACTCATTTGATTCAAGAAAAGTTAAGTGTCTCGACATGATCAAGGATTTGGTAGTGAATCTTGCACAGATTCCTATAAAAAGTATCCTTATGGATGTATTTGTTGCTGATGTCCCCACCAAGTATGGCATGCTTCTATACAGGTCTTGGGGTGCAAAATTAGGAGGATCACTTCAACTGGACATGAGGTACACTACAATCCTGATTTTCGGTGGATAATTTACTTGATTGTATAGAGAGACTAGACTGGCATATACTGTAAGTGACTCCAAAAAACCTAACAATTATCCAGTCTATGTTGTCGATCAGGATCTAGGAAATTGTATTTTATAAATAGAAGATGATTTTGAAGAATGTATAGAAGAAGAAAACAAAAAAATAGAAAAAAAAAAAAATCTAAATAGTAGAGAAGGAGTATGGAAAATTCTTTTTGATGGCGCTTCGTCCTACGAAGGGGTTGGGGCCAGAGTGTTATTTGTTGCACCTGGAGATGAGTATGCCATTCCCTTTTCATATAGATTACAATGGGAGATAGATTATACAAATAATGTTTGTGAATACGAAGCTCTAGTCTTAATATTAGAGGTTGCCAGGAAACTAAAAATTGAACATCTAATAGTTTATTGTAATGCAGAGCTTATTGTGAAACAAATAAAGCAACAATATCAAGCTAAACATACAAGGCTAAGGTCATACAGGAATTGCGCCTGGGACTTGATAGATAATTTTTTCTCGTCATATAGCATTTAATATATTACCAGAATGGAAAATCAACAGGTAGACTCTTTAGCCAAATAAGTTGCTACGTTTGTTCCACCTACTGTCCTAAAGTCGAAATATCATATTGAGATGAGACACAGACCATTGATTCCAAACAATGTGTGGCACTGGCAAGTTTTTGAAGATGATGAGCAGATTAAACAGTTCCTAGAAATGGTTAACGAGTTCTCCGAGACTCATATAGATCAATAGAATAAGAACGATCCTATCTGGATCATGAAAGAAGGTGAAGATCCTAAAAGGTTCCAAGATAAGATCGCAAATCACTGAATGCTTGTGCTTAAGAACAATCCGATCCCTAGGGGTTTGATATCTTTAGAGAGATTGTTTGACCAAGATGATATACCCTTAATATCTACCTTACGACCTCAACCCGAAGAGGTTGAAGACTGCAATATAGGAACTAAAGAAGATCCTAAGTTAGTCAAGATATCTAAATACCTCCCATCCCAGGTGAAGAATAAATATGTTGAATTGCTTAAACAATATAAAGATGCATTTGCATGGTCTTATGATGATTTAAAAACTTACGATACCTCTATAATTGAATATAAGATTCCTTTGAAGCATGGTATCAAACCTTTCAGGCAAAATCTGAGACAGTTAAACCCTATCCTCTTGCCAGTAATAGAAAGAGAATTCAAGAAGATTCTAGATGAAAAGATTATCATTCCACTCAGGTATTCAGAATGGGTAGAAAATATGGTACCTGTTAGGAAGAAAAGTGGAGAAATAAGGCTTTGTGTAGATTTCAGGAATTTAAACCTGTTATCCCTCAAAGATAACTACCCATTGCCAAAAATGGATCATGTCCTCGAAAAATAAGTTGGAGCTAACATAATTTCTATGATTGAGGGTTTTTCTGGATACAACGAAATTGTTGTCCACGAAGTTGATAAAGAAAAAAATTTCATTTACTGCTCTGTGGGGAAATTTCATGTATGATAAAATGCCATTTGGTTTGATGAACACATGGGCTACTTTCCAAAGATCAATGGATATAGCTTTCATCAATGAGAGAGATAAATTTGTGGTTATTTACCTACATTATCTAACAATCTTCTCCAATTCTAATGCAGAACATCTGATTCATCTCCAACAAACCTTCAAGAAATGCAAAAAAAATTGTTTGTCTCTTAACCCTAAGAAGTATCATTTTTCTATGAAAGAAGGCAAGCTTCTGGTTCATATCATTTCGAAGGATGGAATCAAGGTCAACCCCAAGCGAATCGAGGATATTGACACAATAAACATTCTTAGAAATAAAAAAGAAATCCAATCTTTTTTAGGGAAGATAATTTTTTTGAGAATATTTATCCCTAACTTTGTTGAAATTGTCAAAATAATCATAGATATGTTGAAGAAAGACAGTGAGATGAAATGTATTGCCGAAGCTAAAGCATCATTCAAGTGAGTTAAGAAAGATTTAAGTGAAGCTCCAGTGTTAGCTAGTCTAGACTATACTAAGAAATTCTTGATCTTTTCTTTCGCATCTGAACATACTATCACAGCGGTACTCCTCCAAAAGAATGAAGAAGGTTTCGAGCAGCCGATAGCCTTTTTCAGTAAAAGTCTTAGAGACGACGAATTAAGATACGATATATTGGAAAAACAATCCTACGCGATGGTGAAAGCTCTCAAAGCTTTCAAGACATACATACTGCATTCTAAAATAATCGCTTATGTGCCAACAATATATGTCAAAGATATATTGGTACAACCAGATAGTGATGGCAGGAGAGGTCGGTGGTTAGTCAAAATTTAGGAATTCGATCTTGAAGTAAAACGACCAAGCTAGTGAAAGGCCAGGGCCTGGAAAAATTGTTAGCAGAATCAAATTTCAAGGCTCTCGGGATAAACCACCTGGAACAACACAAATATATCCCAGACATAGAGGAACTTGATGATCAAACCCCTACAATCCAAATCGAAGATAATTTTTTTTCCTCTGATTAGTATCGTGATATTGTTTCATACCTCTACACCCTTCAGTGCCCGAGTGACATGACTCCATCCAAAGAAAGAACATTGAAGTTATACATAGTTAAATATTGTATTATTGAAGGTCAATTGTACTGGAAAGATCCTCTAGGTTTCTTGCTACGTTGTTTAACAGAATCTGAAACAGAGAATGTCATAAATGAATTTCACGAAGGAGTGTGTGGAGGACATCACGCCTGGAGGGCAACGTCCTACAAGATTAGAAGAGCTGAATATTATTGGCCAAAGTTATTTATTGATGTGAATGCCAAGGTCAGAGTCTGCAACCCTTGCCAACTATTCTCTGGTAAACAAAATCTCCATGCACTACCTTTAGTCTCAGTAAAAACAGAGGCTCCTTTTCAATAATGGGGCCTGGATTTTATTGAAAAAATACATCCATAGTCAAGTGCCCAACATAAATGGTTTTTAACTGCTACCGATTATTTCACGAAGTGGGTTGAAGCCATTACAACTTGGAATGCCATAGATTTGGTAGCTATAAACTTTTTGGAAGAAAATATCCTATCAAGGTTTGGTTGCCCTCAAAAAATAGTCACGGACAACGCCCAAGCTTTCAAATCCATGGCAATGGTAATTTTTTGTCAAAAATATAATATCGTGTTAGGAAATGCTACAACCTATTATCCTCAGGGGAATGGGTTGGTTGAATCATCCAGCAAGAGCTTGATGAATATAATCAAGAAAGTGTTGATGGAGAATAAGAAGGCTTGGCATGTTCACCTAAAGTACGCCTTATGGGCAAACCGAATTGGAACTAAGAAATCAATAGGCATGTCCCCTTTCCAAATGGTTTATGGTACTGATGTTGTCCTTCCTATAAATATCGCTCTTCCAGTGATGAAGTTGTGGCAAGACACAAACGAAGTCCAGCAAAACAAGGTTGAAGTTGATGACAGACTTCAAAAATACCAAGATAATATGAAATCCCTTTTTGATAAAAAAGCACTAGACAGGGAGTTCCTTCCTAGTGATTTAGTTTTAAAATGGGATGCTAGAAAAGACCATTCAGGATTGTAGCTACAGAAGCAAAGAATTCATTCCTACTGAAAAATATTGACGGAAATTTTTTTGATGCCCCTATCAACGGGCACTATCTAAAACATTTTATGCAATGATCATGTTTCGCACTACCATTGTATATACCGGTTTAATTTCTTGTTTAAATCTGCAATTTCATTTTCCTTCGTAGGATATCTAAATTTTACTTCTATGTTGTAAATAAACCATTTTTTATTCGATATCATAAAAACAAAATATAAAATATGCTAAATTTTCTGAATTTTTCCTTTTTATACTCTTAAAGAATACTTATTATCAGATGAAGAAATAAGGAGGTATCAGAATCCAGCGTTCAGTTTTCAATACATTTGCTTTTCTCAAAACAGATGATGAATTAATAATTGGTTTGATTGAAAATGTAAATGAGATCTGAGGTATGAACTTCTATACTTATTATTCAAGCTAAAATGCTAAAAGAAATCTTATCAGATATTAACAAGGTTCTACTCATGTAAAATTTATGGTCACCTAATCAAAGATCAGAAAAGTATAAATATATAGATCTCTGAATCAAATGAAATAAAAAGAAAAGAAAGAATAAAAAAGGGGCTTAAAAAAGGAGAAGTTGGATAATTGAGAAGCAGACTGTGTAGAAATGAAATTATTTTGCATCAGATCATATGAGTCCTCGCCATATTTCATTTTTCCTCGAGATTTTACTCTATTCTAATTTTCACTACATATCCTTATGTCTTCATAGAAAGAAATAATTTTGCCTTGACTTAAAAATCTTAAAAGCATATCTTCAAAACAAGATTAGGTGAAAATATTTATATTCCTCTATTTTTAACTGAAAGAAAGTATGTCTAGGCTAATCCTGAAAACTTTGGCTCTTCTAAAATATTTTAACTAATAAATTCACTCAAGGCTAATCCCTGGAAATGAAAATTCCCTATAAGATCTTCCCTATAGGAAAATATGTATTGAAGATCAGGAGAGATTTACTCCAGAGTATAATAAAAAACGGTTGACAAACCTTCATTGCCAAATCTTAAGTAGATATCATCCCTATATGATACATACAAATTGATTGCCCCCACTTCAAAATTATAAAAAATATAAGACAGATGGTGAAAGGAAATTCATAAAAATGATTGCCCACATCTAGTCCAAGACAAATGGTGAAAGGAAATTCATAAAAATGATTGCCCCCATTTTTTCCAAAAGAGATGATGAAAGGAAATTCATGAAATGATTTCCCTCATCTCAATAAAATGCAAAAATGCTAATTGAAGTGGTGAAAGGAAATTCAATGGGAGAGGTAGATAACTTCACTGAGGCACTGAATAGGCTCCCTGGCAGTGAAGAAATATCCATGATATATGTAAGGTTGTCATACATGTATAAACATACTCTGGTATCTAGTTCTCTTTTCGGTAATATTTACATTCTAAACTGACAAGGGATTCCCTGAATAAATCGTTAAAATCATTTTTCCTTGATGCGAACGAAATCAACCAAACTTTGATAGTTCAGTTAAAGTTGTTTTTATTATTTAAAAAAATTCCAAACTCAGTTTCAGGAAAAGGAAACTATTAATACCCTAACTTGAGATCAGTAATTGACTGTGTTTTGAAGGTTTTATGAGACACGACTGAAGTCCAATTTTCTCTGTACAATTTTTCCACAAAGTTGTTTCCCAGAAATACAATGATGAATCCATTTACCCAATGAAGGCACTTGGTCTACTGTTCTTCCATGCCTTGCAGGGAGATGTGATCCCCAGATGGAGCCTATGTTGGAACACATATAATCCTAAACCTTGAGATTTACTTGCTCGAACTTCATATTTACTAAATAATGACTCAAAAATCAGCTTTTGAATGTTTAAATCAAATTAACTTCCAGTCATAAGGCATGCATGATATCCTTCGTTGATAAAGTTCCCCAGTTGATCGAACGAACCCCCTTTTTTCGTGAGTTTTGGAGCCGCCTGATTTTTAAAGAGTCAAATTACTAAAGGTTGCTTCGGAGCTTCGCACTTCGAGTGTTACGACAAGTCTTCACGATTAAAGTCCCGAAACACGAAGGTGTTCATTATCACCTTTTAATCAACTTTTAAAGGACATGAGTCATAAGTACATGTGTATCTTTCGAGTCTTCCTTGGGTTGACACATGGCATCCATTTTTTACCTTTTTGTCTAAAGATTCATACGAATCTAAGTAACACGTGGCACCCCCTAGTCTTGACACATCATATGAAATGAAATCATCTTCGACACATCACTACGGGTGGTGGACTTTTGAAATTATAACAAAGAGATAACTTGTGAATCTATGAAGCATTAAAATGCCGAAATGTTAAATCTTAATTAATTATGTTAATCTTAGTCAAATATTATTAACGAATTCTCACTTCAGAGTTCAGACATTTACCTTTCATCATATCCTAAAATCTCTGAAGTCTGAGTTTTCGAAGCACTAAAAGTTAAACAGGGTTAATTAAAACTTAAAAATGAATATTTGATAATTAATCATTTCGTAGTTTCGGATTTCGGGGATTCCATATCGAACTACTTCTAAAAATTCTTAAATTCAAATACTTGAAAGCACTTAAAAGTTAAACACAATTAATTAATGTTTTAAAAGAGATTATCTCGTAATTAACCTTTCGTGAATTCACGATTCAGGAAATTTCAAATCTGTTTCATCCAAAATTCTCGATCGTGAACCATCGATATTAATGGTGTTAATTACAAATCAACGGTAATGATTTTAACGTAGATTGTGGATCACCAGTTAGAATTTCTCATTAAGGTAAATAAATTTTCTGTCAGTAAAGGTATTCTCGAATCAATACACCTGATGTGAATAAAATTGTTCGATTTTGAATTTCATTTTCATCTTGCATAGAATAGTAAGTTTTTCCAACTGAGAAGCTCAGGCATTCCTCTGTAACAGGTAATGTCATTCCGATTTTATCGATAACATGGCACCATGGAAGATGGCTAAAGCAGCTGGTGAAGGTGCAAATCTGAATGCAGACGTTTTGTCAGATACCTCACCGAGAGCCATAGACACTGTGAAATCTTAGACACGGGTGTTCGATATTCTAGAGCATGAGATTATAAACTGCCCAGAGGATTTAGGCAATGAAGTGAGAGAAACTCATGCAACTAAAATTAGGGACATAGCTCAGTCGTAGCCACACAAAATAGTTTTGCGGTCGACACTCATGTTGTATAATGACATGATAGGATGGGCCCTGGAAAACATTGACATTCAAACCAGGAGCATTTACAACTCTCAAAAGGTTGTTGTTGGGTCTTTCCGACCAGAACACATACAATAAATGTATAAGTTATCCCCCAATTTTAAATATAATCACAATGTTGCGTTCTTGTTTGAATTTGAACAACATGAGTGTATAAAATATGATAAAATCTATCCAGATATAATCAAGACCTAGTGGGGGCACCTAGAAAAATTCAGAGTCGACGCTCATGGCATTTATTCCACAACGTCGTTGGATACCCATATGATTTATGTAGATCTGATGCTCTGTAGGATATTCGGGAAGAAGAGCCCCAGTCATTTCCCGGTAGCATGGGTGCCAATTATGCACGAGGTGGTCAAGGGATACTATTTCAATTGGGCCAAGATGTTATCAAATAATCTTGCCAAAGAAATCACCGAATAACAGTGGGATAAATCAAAGGGACAATATGCCCCTTTCTACATGTCTGCATATATTATGGACTCTATTTGCTTTATGACCCCTTTTTGGCTGATGAACTAGAGTTGGACCCCAACCAGCGCTAGACCTATCCACTTCTATCACGCCAAATTGTGGGAAGACAAGGCTAAATATTTCTTATACGAAATATACCATCATGTAGTGGTGCCCATTCATATAGATTTATATGGTTTCCCACCCCCTCAGATTTCAGATAGAATCATGGGAAACCTGGGAAAAATAGTAGATTGGTACATCAAAGAAAACTTTTCTTACATCAGGGTTTTTAGGTGCTTCCCTGNCCCCCCCCCATGCTCTCCCAAAGTTTTTATCATATCGGCTAGTATTCCGAGAAGTGGCTTATCAAACCATGATAGGGGGCATCAGCAAGGAACTGAAAGTGGCCCAAAAAAAGGTATGGCCAACCTTCCCTCTTCAAGTTGGTATGTTTTCATTGTTAGACTTCAATCATTCTAAAGTGGAGGCTGCAGATCTGGAATATGTCAAGTTGGTTGACATCAAATTTAAAAGGAACAACCCATAGAAAATTGTGGAAAACCACCTGGCTCAATACAACTTGAAGAAATATATGCACGAGAACTCCCTGCATGACAAAATATTCATGGGAGATATGAGGAAGTACTCGACATATTCCAAGATTTTTCCCCAGATCAACAGGCCAATTTCTTCATTTTTCTAAAGCACGGACGAAATATATTACTGAAATTACTATAGGGAGAGTCGATATCCACTTCGTCTACACAGGAAACTGTACCTCCGGGTTTTGAGACAGGGAGCTCTGGAAAATAGGAAACTAAGGAAAACCCAAAGGACATTGAAGTTTCAACTGAGGAATTGGAAGCTTTAGTATCAACTCCACTATGCCCTCAAGTAAAGGCTCAACTTGAAGCCTTTCTGAAGCAAGGAAAAGATACATATATTTCCACTCCACCCACCTCTACGACCAATACTGTGGAGCAACAACTATCTAAGGAGATAGGTACCCCTATCACTTCGTTGACACCGTTGCAGTTTGGTTTCAAAAATCTCAGTTTCGAAGATATTTTTATAGATGATATCACCCCAATTGCACCAGAAGATATGCCCCCTTCAGACTTCTTCTTCAGCAAGAAAAGAAGGGTTGTAGTCAAATACGAAACACATTGGAAACATGGAGCGATGGTCAAAAGGAAAATACTGGTGTATGAGGGACAGAATCGAGACAATTCAAAATTTGCTAAGGAAATGGAAGGTTCATTAAGTTCCTTTGCCATGAAAAATCAATGGTTTGTAGAAAATATGGTCAAGCAGTTAAAATAGAGAAACCAGTAGGTAGAGCAAGGTCAAAAGAAAATACTAACAACTGAGCAGACTGTTCAGAATAGGATGAGTTGAGATTTTGAGCATATTAGAGCATATGATAAACAACAAATTCAATAGCTCCAATCCAACTTTGATGAGCTCCAAAGGAATTCACAATTCAATCAAGGACTAATCACCCAACATGCTGAACTAATAAAACAATTGCAAGCTAGGTTGGATTTGACTGAAGGTACTTCAATAGAGATATCAAATTTTCAGTTTCAAGCACTGGAGGTAAATGAAAGGCTAGAAACAACCTATCAAGATCTCTTAGTGAAGGTTGATATCGTCCAGAAATACTACCAGGCAACAGACCTCGCCCTCAAAAATATATGTATTAAAGAAAGAGAAGCTCCCTAAGCTCAAGCCAATTTTCAATAAACCTTCTTATTGGTACCAAAGGAGGATGTCTCGGATGTTCATCATCTTTCTCTTTCGAAACAAATAATAGGTGATATGGTTTTAAAGGCCTGGGAAACAAATTTAGTAGAAAGCAAGAGGCTTGTCAGAGATGTAATTGAAGCTTGTCTAGAAGCATTGTCATCACCAGACAAAGGACTACTTGATTTTGAAGGAAATGTTATTCCCGAAGCCCTGGGTCAAATTGATATAGCCAAGAACTATTATAATGCCAAAACAAGAAAATAAGAAGCTCTGACAGCCATCTAAAATATTAACCAAATTGATCTCCTTCAAATAAACAAATGGATAGTAAATCTAAGTTTACAGTTACAGGTTACATCTCAAAGAGCGAAAAGGATACAAGAAACATTTCCTTAGATAGAGAGAAAGGTATACACTTTCGAGGTGAAAGAAGCAACTGAGCCTTCAAGGTTAGTGGTGCAATCATTGAGTAAATGCATCCAATTTATTGAATATGAGAAAACATGTACATTCGGAAACAAGTAAGGAAACATGCACATACTATTCATACATGTGAAGAATCAAATGTCAGTTGTATCCAGGCTAAAGACACAATGAGGAAAAGAAACGCCCCTGCCAGCAGACGAAGAGTCAAAGGAAAACGCTAGTGGAACTCTTCCGTTCTTACATTTTGTTGCCTTATTCAAAAATATTTGTTATTTTTAGTTATAAGAAGTCCAACCATTTTGAGTTGAGACAGTTTGTATAAATAGATAGATTCAATATCTATCAAAAGGCTGCTTCTTACAGATTGTAATAGAGAAAACTCTCCTTATTGAGTATTAATACAAGTGCAAACAAAGA
>JASDQU011101442.1:0-14560 GCA_032191745.1 Picea mariana
AACTCCTGGAAGGAACCCTGTAGCTTCCATAGAGCCCGGAGACTTCCAGTCCGGTCTGTTCCTATAACCCAAGGTAAGGGAGATTGGCAACCGAAGGATTGTCCAGGTGACAGAGAAGGTGCATTCTCCTGGGGTGGAACAGGCATGTGGGGAATGAGGGTCCATGGGCAGTGAGCGTGGGAGATTCCTCGGAGAGCATTCAATCCTTGTGGTTGTGTGTGACTGTTTTCCCTGTAACCTCAACCTGAGCCTAGATTCCTTGCCTTGGGGTGGAGATTAGTCCCATCTCGGGGGTGACCCACTGCTGAGTTGATGAGCAGTGCGGTCTAAGGCTGGGAGGTTCGTGGAAGGCCTACTCTTGGTTGGTGGATTCAGCCACTGTTAAAAGATAAGTATCTGTTCATGTTTTAATCATGTTTTGCATGACTGTGCTGCTTATATATCATGTTTTCCGCTGTGTATATGAATTAATATGAAAAGCTAATTGCTTGCTGATTATGGCAGTAATTCATATGAATACTCTGTGTTGAATGTGTTTATTGTTTAAATGCATGTGGGTTAAATAACATTTTTATGTGTTATGTACAAAGTGGTGTTATAGTCTTATTTTAAGAGCGATTAAACCTTAGTAGCAGAAAAGGTGCGCTACATTTTGGATGAATCTACAAGGACTGCAAAGAAAGAGATTCAAAACTTCAAGCCTATAATGCAAGCGAAATACATCTAGATGCAACAACTTGCTTCCATCACTAACATCGAATGGAATACTCTATTGGCTACAAATCCAAAGGATCCCAATGTGACTGCCACTCAAGATTTTTTTTTGGGAGCCTCGATTTTGGCAAGGAAATGACAGGATCGCTTGGAACACTATGACCATTTTTGCGAATAGGCTCTCGCCATTGTACCTGAGTTGGGACCTCCATTTGCAGAGGGTAAGGAGGAGCCAACAGGTTGAATCAATATGAGTCAAAGGTTGTGGTAGGGGAATGTTGGGCCCTTTATTTGTGAAGAGAACCTCATTTTGGAAAAGTCTAAAGTTTTGTGGAAAGCGCTGCATGGCAGCGAAAGATCAGAAGCGATGGACAACAACTAGGACAAGAAAAAATACAACTGCAAGCATGCCAACAGTGAAAACAGTTCATGCACCATCTATATGAGTAGTGGAAACATCTATAAGATTTGAGTGCATGCAAGGAGAGAGTAAGAAAATACAACAAAAGCATAATCAAGAAAAGGTAGCAGTGGAATCAAGAAGCCAAGAAGCGCCCAAGGGAAAAAATATAAACATGGAGTTATGTAACATGAAAGGGGTTATGAGGGTTAAGATATTATGATCACCCGCTATTATTGAGTCAGTCTCTAGAATTATTACATAGGGTGGGGAATGCCATTATTTTTTGTGCAGAACATTGGAGTATGTAATGGGTTTTTGGGAAACATCCTTTGTTGTATAAGTGAATGTATGAGAGTTAAAATCCCCGTATGAACAATTTGGAGATGTTGTTAATATGAAAGATTATTTATACTTTAAAATTTTGTTATGGTGTGTATGAATATATAATTTATATGATGTGCAATCCAATCTATCTTGCTTATTTGGTATTTGGTTGTTAATTCACATGTGTCTTTGTTGTAGGGACTTGTCTTTATGTTGCACAACCTATTCTAGCTTATGTTTATGCTATATTAAGATTCTTGGTGATAAAATTATTTATATGTTCAAGTATGAATATTCTTTATGTTGTGTTGGACCCGATGATGCATCCTCTTTTACACCCTTCACCACTTAAGTCTCGACTGCGCTTTGGGTGAGACCTCCTTCCCTTGCAGAAGGTTGAATATATTAGTGCTACAAGAATACAACAATACCTTTGTTGGTAACCTCCAAGAACCCTGGTCTCCAACATTGCGCTAACACACCTTCATATTGCACTTCAAATATTGAAAGTGATGAAATTAAAAGGAAAATTTAGGATCTATTGAATAAAGGTTTTATTAAGCCTAACATCTCTCCTTGTGCGTCACCAATATTTCTTGTACTTAAGAAACATGGGACCTGGTGTGTCTGTATTGAATTTAGGGAATTAAATAAAATAACCATAAAATATAGATATCCACTTCCTTACATTGATGATTTGCTTGATCAACTTCAAGATCCCTAATTCTCCATCGAAAAAGATCTTAGAAGTGGATATCATTAGGTTTAGGTTCAAGTAGAAGATACTTGGAAAACAACTTTTAAAACCAATATGGGTGTTTTTGAATGGCTTGTGATGCCTTTTGGGATGACCAATGCCCCAACTACCTTTATGAGATTAATGAATGATGTTTTCAAATTTTTTCTTGATAAATTTGTTATCATCTATTTAGATGATATTCTTGTTTTCTCTTACACTTGGAAGACACATCTCCAACACTTGAAATAGGTTCTTCTCCTACTTCAACAAAATAAACCTTATGCTAATCTCTCTAAGTGTTATTTTTCTCAAACTAGAATCTCTTATCTTGGTTTTATAATCAATGCACATGGAATTAAAGTGGATCCTACTAAGGTTGAATCTCTCAACAATTGTCCTATTCCTTCTAGTTTGATGGAGTTAATAATTTTTCTTGGTATTTCCAACTTCTATTGTAAATTCATCTTTGTTTGTTTAGAAATTTCCTTGCCTTTACATCAATTGACAAAGAACAATGAAGTTTTCAAGTAGACATAATATCATTCTCATGATTTCACTATCTTGAAAGAAAAAATTGTGTTATGCACCTATACTTGTTTTTATATATCTCTCACAACATTTTGAAATTGAGACTTGTGCTTCAAAATTTTCACTTGAGTAGTTTTGATGAAAAAAGGTCATCTAGTGGCTTATAATTTATAGACATTTTTAGAAGACAAAAGAAACTACTCCACTTAATATAAATATTTGTATGCATTAGTTCAATCGATCCAATATTAGAGACATTATTTGATGGGAAAATAAACTATTGTGCATACAAATAACTTAACTTTGTAATTTATTTAATCCCGAAAACATTGAAGAATCCCGACATATGAAATGGGTATCATATTTGCAACAATTTCATTTGGTTATAAAGTATAAAAAGGGAAACAAAAATACGATGGTCAATGTTTTGATCAAACCTCCTTCCTTTCATCCTTAACAATTGTCACCACTTCACACTTGGGATTTCAAACTTGGGATGCATATTATCTAGATGATACAAATTTTGGGCACATATATAAGAGTTTCCAACATCTGACCTCTTCAAACTTAGTTACTTTGCAATATTTTCATATTAAGGATGGATTATTGTGCATGTTTAACAAGTTATGTGTACCTTGTGATCACTGCTCCTCTCTACTCAAAAATCAACATTTTACTCTCTATAGTGGTCACCTTGGCAAGAAAAAGAGTCTTCATCATCTTCAACATTTTTTTTACTGGCCTCACATGTAGCATGATGTTTTTAATTTTTGAGGTGTTATGTAGTTTGTTGTCACTCCAAACCAACTAATAAGGAGCTTGGTTTGAGTTTCCCTTTACCCATTCCTTCCTATTCTTGGGAAAGTATTTCTACACATATTTTTGGTGGCTTTCCCATGAACATTCACTTCTATGATTGCATTTTTGTGATTCTTTTATATATTTAATAAGATGGATAAGTTTATTCCTTGACACAAAGATAGTTTTTCTAGTGACTTAGACCAACTATTCTTTGAATTTGTTTGGTGATCCTTTATTCTGCCCACTAGTATCACGTCTGATCATTGTTGGTGAAATTATTTGCATAATATATTACCAAACATAAATTATCAACCGAGATTTGTAATCAGTAGAGTTGTTGCACTATATGTTCCGATAACAGATAGGTTCCTATTTCTGTTTAGTATAGCTTAGATAAGAAAGCCATCAATAACAAAATACTCTGTTTTCAAAGATAACACTCTTCACACAATTCAAAAATTAGAAAGCAAAACTTGCAATCATGCACTCAAAATATTTTGCTCAGATAATGCCTTGTCCATTTACAAGCTCATGAAGTGGAAATATGGACTTTGAATTAGTTATCTGTAGCTGATACTATTAACAATAACTAGCAATCAAATCTGGGTACACTTCAATAATACAACTCCAAACTTAGAACAAAAAACTGATAACACAACTTCTCAAGCAAATAGTGAATCAAAAGGTTCTTTCTTAGGTGACAAATCTGTTCATTAGAGGCTCATGAAATGAAGAGATGAACTTAGATCTTGCCTCCTATAGAAACTAATTTCAACAGTAAATTGTAATCAATTTTCTGCACACAATATTCAAAAGGAAATTACTCATAACTTAATCAATTCTGGAAGAAACTATGCCTCTGCATAGGAAACACTAAGTGTATTAAGATTCTCCATTTAATGGTCCATGTAGAGTGAATGATAGGATCTTAACTGTTCCTGTACTTGAAAAATAGAAACAAATGGTTAAGCACACAACTTAGCAAATGATTGTTCACACACACTAGAATAATAAATGCTCACTCAGAAATTATGAACATCTACATAATTATCACAAACCTATATTGCACATTATCAAGCGTATGACTAAAATGAAACAACAATGAATTATACTAACTGGTTTTACAATTAAACTATGAAACTGTTTCACTCACACACAAATAGAATTACATTCACATAATTATTACAAATGAGCTTACCTTGGTTAGATCGGTGGGCCCTTGCCGTGCCAAAAAGGAAGCTCAAAGAAAATTACAGAAAAATAAACTTTACATAGCCCATGGAATTGATGAATTTAACTTCATATTAATTCTTCAACAAGTATGTTTACAAAAGGAGGCTATTTAGAAATCCAATTTGCAACATACTAATTCCTCTCCCTTTTGGCTTAGCCATCACTCAATTTATATGATTTTTACATTACAAATTTGGATCTAGACAATTTAATCCAAATAAAAACCATTTTCCATCAATGGAGGTTGAGTACAACCATTAGCTAATCAAGGAAATGCAGTTCCCGGGAATCTGGGCATGATCTTAGAATTTCTGGAAAATTGGCAACTATTTAGGATGGATCGTCCCCCCTGCGCTGGAGGTCCACACGTGTGCGATCTGGAGATTCTAGGCCACGAGACCACATGAAAACACATTTCTGGACAAAACACATGTCCCCAAATTTTGAGATTCATCGTCATCATCCCAGAAATAAAGGTGAAAATCCAGTACCGGAATATTGGTACCAGAATCCTGTACGTAGGTGTTTAGTACCGGAATACACACAGTCACACCATGACTAATGGATTAGCACAAAAAAGGTGTTGGTACCGGATTGGACACCCATGAAGTATCGGATAAATTCTTCTTAAGATTAAAAATATTAGGATCACGAAAAATCAAACATTTAATCGTTTTAACTCAAGAAAAATAAACAAACCATGTTTAAATCATAAGTTACCTCTTATGCACATGAACAAGGTCATCAAGTGTATTTATGGAGAAAAAAATAAAGTATATACTCATAGCACAGTTAAAATTGACCCAGACAGAGATAATATAGGGTAATAGAGGTGTCAATACTGAGACTCAATATTCCCCCATGCTTAAGTCATTGCATGTCCTCATGCAACAATGATCTTCAAAATTTCAAAATTTATGGTACTCCTCACTTGATCAAGTATTCTTGACGTTCCACCCTTATTCAACTCCTAAGTTTCTGTTATACAATATAAACTTCCTAGCCTATGCTTCACACTTCTTACCCATGGAAAAGTAGTTATGACAAAAAAGTGGAGTCATGGATAATAGATTAGATCTGTTAGTGATTTGATGTTAAGTCTTATCCAATCTATTGTGGATCATAGGTAGGATAAAGGGCTGGATGTGACTCTAATATGATTATAGGATAGTGTACAAGAGTTTTAATAATGACTTTGACTAATAGCCCCTCCCCTGGCTAGATTACCTTTAAAAAAAAAATGATATAAGCATAGTTTAGATCTCATTTGAAGAGAGGAACACATAAAAGAATACATCCCAAGATGATTAACTCATTTCTTATCCAAGTTTTTATAGATGAAGCTCTTCTTGCTTAGATAAGGTGAATTACACATACTCAGGATCCCACTTCTCATGCAAACCTATTTATTTTAAACATAGAACTTTAAAGTGGATACTTGAAGGTTCTTAAGAACATCATCCGAGGGATATAAAGGTCATCTCCTAGCCTTGAGTTGATAATGCTTCAGAATGAGACCCAAGGGTTTTTGTTCAGTTTTAGGTGTGCCACTTTACGTTTTTCAACTCTCTTTACCCGACATAGCCCCATTGCCAGCAGGTCTGTTCAGTACCCCGACAGGTTTACCTTAGTACCATACAAGCATGGCTCCGCTGCCAGCAGGCCTATCCAGTACCCCGGTGGGTTTACTTGTACTTCCTGATACTTCCTGATACTTCATTTTTATTATATTACTCAAAAGATTTAGAATTATGTATACTGCTCATTGACAATTTTAGTGTATAAGGAAGGCAAGTGGTACGAGAGTGTTTTAGAGTTATTAGGCACATAATTAATTGTTTGCAATTATCCCAAGGGTGACATCATCCATATTCAACTTAAATCTTAGCTATTCAATGTATAATGGAACATATTGGATAATGACTACGAGGTCCCTCTAGTTAATCCTATTAGGGTTCTCATGAAAGTTCATTGAGGTTTTTCAAGGGCAGTCCACCACATGAGGTTTTCATCAATACCTCCAAGAGAAACTTGTAAAGATAAACTTGGATAAGAACTTGTTGAATCAACTAGGTTAGTATTATACATAATGGTGTCACCACTTTTCAATGGATATTTCAATTAGCAATCACTTTTTCAAAATGATGAGGTAATAAGACAAGTGCAAACATGATCATATCGAGCTAAATGTGGAAATATATTCTTAAAGGATAGCAAGGATGATTCATTTATGGGTGAGTGTAGAAATGTAGGAGGAATTTGTACACAAGAGTAAAGAACAATTCAACATAGGACTTAAATGATCCTTGATAAAAAGAACATGAAAAGATTAGTCCATACCTCCGATTACCTGAAGTGAAAACGATGTTAAGCACATGACAAAGATCATATCACCTTGATATCAATATCAAATGAGTAATGGAGCATGTTTCTGAAACTAGAATTTGTAGGCTTTTCCTTGTGGTTGGCATGCTCTGGTGATAACTCAATGGTTGCTTCAGGAGCACTGTTTGATCTTTCCCCTAGCCCATGGTTTTTCTTCTGTATTTTAGCTTTCAGAATTGAGATAAGACTTATTTTATGAGATTGGGTGGCTTTCTTCTTTACCCCCTGATGCCTTTCTTCTATCTTTCTTTGCCTTTTTTCTTGATCCCTCAATGTGTATTCATGTTTCCTGTTCCTCTACAGATTTAGTATTCCTTCCTAACCAAAATTCCATTGGAGTAGTTGTTTCCAACTACCACCTTGTGTCCTTAAGGCATGGAAAACCAAACGTTTTACTAAGCCATGGTGATGAAGGCTAGTTTTAGGTTTCTTGGAAGCTGATTTCATTCCTCTCACCATCTTATTTAAACTTATCCATAGGAAGTGATGAAAATAAAATTGTGGCCCTCCTTCATGATGGCCTTTAAACTTTTCCAAAAATGGCACCCAACCGGCCTATTCATATTTTTCCCTACAAGGTTGATATTGTATTGTTTCCCTGTATAATTGAAATATGGGTTCATTCTTGTCAACCCCCATGATATATTAAAATGATTCTTTAGAGTGTATGAGGCACGAACAGATGATCGAGGGTTGAGTACCGGATCGATAGAGACTGTGATGAAGTACCAGATCAACATAGATCATGATGGAGTACATGAAGGGGATAAACATGAAAAATATATGAAGGCATAGGCTGACAGTGTGACTGTAGGTAGTGTGACAGTAAAATGGTAAATAACACTCATCTGGATGGAAGAGCCATACAAAGAAGCGTTTATAAATGGAGATTCCGTTTACAATGATCACATCTATGGTAATGATGACACAGTAAGATAGGTTGAATCCATTAACGACCTACAAAATCATAGGAGAGTTGGCATCAAACCATATTCAAGGGATGTGGCTTGAGTCATTCATATAAAACGATAGTGAATCATGGGATTATGAGGTTTCTTTACCAGATAGACATAAAGGCATGATTTTGATCCTGTGAGAGACACAATGACCTCATACTCTCAACATTTCAAGAAATATGGACATTTTATTTATACAGAAATGTAGATGAGGATTTTATAGAAGTTCGTGGTAGGGGGTGTGTCATGATTCGAGAGTAACCATATGTTTAATGCATAATCAATCTAATTTCTTTAATGAAAAGAAACAATGTTGAATCTGTATGTCCTAGTACTAAAATCGAGCAACAACTTGAAAATATGATTAGAGCTACCAGTCACCTCATTACCAGTACCAGATCACTTGGTGGTAGTGCTTCCAAAACTTTTGTAGGCTGTACCTTGTAGAAGTAGCTGGTGTTTTCTGGTTTTATGGAAGATGACCTATGATATGATTCAACTGAAAAACCATGTAGATGGAACTAGATGTAGGAACTCTGGGTTTGCATCAGAATAATGCAAAAGAATTTGGTGACTGGGCTCCAAGCTCTGTGAGAAGAGGGTATTCTGTAATTGGATGACCATATGTTAATATTTAGAACCCTTCTCTTTTGGAACCAGGCTCATCACTGCTCTTGTTGACACTTCCTTTTTATTACAAAAATAATAATCCTAACTACTACTGTCTCAACAACCACTCCCCCATGCTTGAGCTTTTTCAATGCCTCATGCAAACAATGTGAGATGATAAAAAAAAGGCTGCTCAGAGGGTTGCCAAAATCTTCTAAAAACAAACCAATAGCACTAATTAAAACTAGATTCTTATTCATACTTGCAAACATAAAATTTAGGGAAAATGTCAAAAGTTGAATTATTAGCTATGAATAAAATAGTTTGGAATTAGCATTCAGTTTCAACTTCTATTAAAAAGATCACTGAATTGATCATCCTTGTGCTTAAAATAGATAGGTAATGATAAATCATGAATGCATCATTTTTAACAACTTAAGGAAAAATAAGAAATTTGAAGAAATAGGTTGTGAAACACTCCCTTAAGTGTTATCTTTCGTTGACAAGGATGCCTTCTCCTCTTTTGAAACCATTCCAGTATTATGTGTGCATTTGGAGGATGAAGACATTCCCTTCTCATAACGTTCCAAACAAAATTATCATAACTTTAGAAATAAATATACTATAGCAATGAAAGATCTTAAACCAACTGCTTATTAGCTTTTGACATTCCCATTTATGAAAAGTATGAAATATAGGTTGCATTGCAACATTTATTTATTTATTTACTATCCTACTCTAATTGAACAAAAAAAAATGTCCTTCAAGTATAGGAATACTTCCAGTGAAGCCATGTGTGTAACAGGGTTAGAAATATATCCATACTCGGGTTTAAAAGATAAATTTTAATGCATACCGGAGTATGAAGGACCAACTTCTTTGATGATGAGATCAAACAAAAATGAAAAGTAAAAGAGTAGTGTGACCTGACAACTAATTGGAACCATATTTCAATAGGATCAATATATTCTCATTTCCCTTCTTTGTTTAGGTCACACAACATGTCCTCCTTTTCCATGCCATGTAGAGCATTTTCTTCAAGATGATTGGTCTTTGAGGTACATACAGGATCTGCTGAGAGGCATGCTAAGAAATAATCAATATCGAAATCCAATGGTTTCTCTTCATTTCATTCTATCCATTATTCTTTAGTCTCCTCAACAAATTGACAATAGGAACCCGAAGGGACTTCTAAATATTCTTATGGAGAGACAACTAAATTCTTGGCTACTGTCAAGATATGCTCTTCTTGAGAGATGGATATCCCAACTGCTACTAGAATGCGAGAAATTTCCTGGAGGATCATTCTTCAAGCTCTTTATCATCCTTGAATTACTCTAGTTGGTTGATGATCCTTGTCTCACAACACAACTTAGTACTCGAGGGTTCTTATAACACCACAAAAATGATTTATCATTAAAGATCTGAATTTTAAAACTATTTGCAATAATATAACACACCAAAATTGAACTCCTTGCATTACTGGGACACTGCTGTCACCAGGTTATCTGTTCACACAAGTTAGCTCATCATAAATAAAACTAAATTTGCATAATTAAAAATACACTTGCATAAAAAGAAGAGAGGAAAACCTAACTTTGGAGCAACCCCACCAAAGTGGATGCGTGGGCTCTTCCCGCATGTCTTACCGTATTCTCTCCACCCTTAGGCCATACATAAAACTAGTCCAAAAACATTAAAGAAATCTAATCCAAATACTACCTATTACCGTTTACAACCCCCCGACAACGACACTAAAATGTCGGTGCAATTATTTGCATAATATATTACCAAACATAAATTATCAATCGAGATTCATAATCACTAGAGTTGATGCACTATATGTGCCAATAAAAGATAGGTTCCTATGTCTGTTTAGTATATATTAGATAAGAAATCCATCAATAACAAAATACTCTGTTTTCAAAGATAACACTCTTCACACAATTCATAAATTAGAAATCAAAACTTGCAATCATGCACTCAAAAGATTTTTCTCAGATAATGCCTTGTCTATTTACAAGCTCATGAAGTGGAAATATGGACTTTGAATTAGTTTTCTATAGCTGCTACTCTTAACAACAACTAGCAATCAAATATGGGCACACTTCAACAATAAAACTCCAAACTTAGAAGAGAAAACTGATAACAAAACTTCTCAGGAAAACAATGAATCAAAAGGTTCTTTCTTAGGTGACAAATCTGTTCATTAGAGGCTCATGAAATGAAGATATGAACTTAGATCTTGCCTCCTGTAGCAACTAATTTCAAAAATAAACTGTAATCAATTTTCTGCACACAGTATTGAAAAGGAAATCACTCATAACTTAATCAATTCTGGAAGAAACTATTTGTCCCTGCACAGGAAACACTAGGTGTATTAAGATTCTCCATTTAATGGTCAATGTAGGGTGAATGATGGGATCTTAACTGTTTCTGTACTTGAAAAATAGAAACAAATGGTTAAGCACACAACTTAGCAAATGATTATTCACACACACTAGAATAATAAATTCTCACTCAGAAATTATGAACATCTACATAATTATTACAAACCTATATTGCACATTATCAAACGTATGAATGAAATGCAACAACAATGAATTATACTAGCTGGTTTTACAATTAAACTATGAAACTGTTTCACTCACACACAAATAGAATTACATTCATAGAATAATTACAAATGAGCTTACCTTGGTTGGATCAGTGGGCCCTTGCCATGTCAATAAGGAAGCTCAAAGAAACTTACAGAACAATAAACTTTACATAACACATGGAATTGATGAATTTAACTTCATATTAATTCTTCAAGAAGTATGTTTACAAAAGGAGGCTGTTCATAAATCCAATTTGCAACATACTAATTCCTCTCCCTTTTGGCTTAGCCATCACTCAATTTATATGATTTTTACATTACAAATTTGGATCTAGACAATCCAATCCAAATCAAAACCATTTTCCATCAATGGAGGTCGAGTATAGCCATTAGCTAATCAAGGAAATGCAGTTCCCACGAATCTGGGAAGGATCTTAGAATTTTTGGAAAATTGGCAAAGATTTAGGATGGATCATTCCCCCTGAGATGGAGGTCCACACATGTGCGATCTAGAGATTCTATCCCAATATTCCACATGAAAACACATTTCTGGACAAAACACATGTCCCCAAATTTTGAGATTCATCGTCATTGGCCCAGAAATAGAGGTGAAAATCCAGTACCGAAATGCTAGTACCGGAATCCTGTAGGTAGGTGTTTATTACCAGAATACACACAGTCACACCATGAGTACCAGATTAGAAAAAAACATGTGTTGGTACCAGATTGGACACCCATGAAGTACCATATCAATGCTTCTTAAAAGTCAAATGATTAGGATCATGCAAAATCAAACATTTAATCGTTTTAACTCAAGAAAACTTAACAAACCATGCTTTAATCATAAGTTACCTCTTATGCACATGAACAAGGTCATCAAGTGTATTTATGGAGGAAACAATCAAGTATATACTCATAGCATAGGTAAAATTGACTCAGATAGAGATAATATAGGGTAATAGAGGTGTCAATACTGAGACTCAACATTCCCCCATGCTTAAGTCATTTCATGTCCTCATGCAACAATGATCTTCAAAATTTCAAAATTGATGGTACTCGTCACTTGATCAAGCATTTTTGACATTCCATGCTTCTTCAGCTCCTAAGTTCCTGTTATACAATATAAACTTCCTATCCCATGCTTCACACTTCTTACCCATGGAAAAGTAGTTATGATAGAAAAGTGGAGTCATGGATAATAGATTAGATCTTTTAGTGATTTGATGTTAAGTCTTATCCAATCTATTATGGATCATAGTTGGGAGAAAGGGCTGGATGTGACTCTAATATGATTATAGGATAGTGGCCTAGAGTTTTCATAATGAATTTGACTAATAGGCCCCCCCTGGCTAGAATACCTTTAAAACAAAAGTGATATAAGCATAGTTTATATCTCATTTGAAGAGAGGAACACATAAAAGAATACATCCCAAGATGATTAACTCATTTCTTATCCAAGTTTTTAGAGATGAATCTCTTCTTTCTTAGGTAAGGTGAATTACACATATTGAGGGTCCCACTTCTCATTCAAACCTATTTATTTTAAAGATAGAACTCTAAAGTGGATACTTGAAGGTTCTTAAGAACATCATCCGAGAGATATAAAGGTCATATCCTAGCCTTGATTTGATAATTCTTCAGAATGAGTCACACAGGTTTTTGTTCAGTTTTAGGTGTGCCACTTTATGTTTTTCAACTCTCTTTACTCGACATAGCCCCGCTGCCAGCGGGCCTATTCAGTACCCCGACGGGTTTACCTTAGTACCATACAAGCATGGCCCCACTTCCAGCAGGCCTGTTCAGTACCCCGGTGGGTTTACCTCTACTTCTTGATACTTCCTTTTTATTATATTACTCAAGAGATTTAGAATTATGTATACTGCTCATTGACAGTTTTAGAGTATAAGGAAGGCAGGTGGTATGAGAGTGTTTTAGAGTTATTAGGAACATAATTAATTGTTTTCAATTATCCCAAGGGTGACATCATGCACATTCGACTTAAATCTCAGCTATTCAATGTATAATGGAACATCTTGGATAATGATTAAGAGGTCACTCTAGTTAATCCTATTAGGGTTCTCATGAAATTTCATTGAGGTTTTACAAGGGCGGTCCACCACATGAGGTTTTCATCAATACCTCCAAGAGAAACTTGTAAAGATAAACTTGGATAAGAACTTGTTGAATCAACTAGGTTAGTATTATACATAATGGTGTCACCACTTTTCAATGAATATTTCAATTAGCAATCATTTTTTCAAAATGATGAGGTAATAAGACAAGTGCACCCATTATCATATCAAGCTAAATGTGGAAATATCTTCTTAAAGGATAGCAAGGATGATTCATTTAGGCGTGAGTGTAGAAATGTAGGAGGAATATGTACATGAGAGTAAAGAACAATTCAACATTGGACTTAAATGATCCTTGATAAAAAGAACATGAAAATATTATCCCATACCTCCAATTACCTGAAGTGAAAACGATGTTAAGCACAGGAAAAAGATCATATCACCTTGATATCAGTATCAGATGAGTAATGGAGCAGGTTTCTGAAACTAGAATTTGTAGGCTTCTCCTTGTGGTTGGCATGCTCTGGTGATAACTCAATGGTTTCTTCAGGAGCACTATCTGATCATTCCCCTAGCCCAGGGTTTTTCTTCTGTATTTTAGCTTTCAGAATCGAGATAAGAATTATTTTATGAGATTGGGTGGATTTCTTATATACCCCCTAATGCCTTTCTTATGTCTTTGTTTTCCTTTTTTCTTGATACCTCACTGTGTATTCATGCTTTCTATTCCTCTACAGATTTAGACATTCCTTCCTGACCAAAATTCCGTTGGAGTAGTTGTTTCCAATTACCACCTTGTGTCCTTAAGTAATGGACAACCAAAATTTTTATCAAGCCATGATGATGAAGTCTAGTTTTAGGTTTCATGGAAGTTTATTTCACTCCTCCCACCATCTTATTTAAACTTATCCATAGGAAGTGATGAAAATCAATTTGTGTCCCTCCTTCATGATGGCCTTTAAACTTTTCCAAAAATGGCACCCAATCGGCCTGTTCCTATTTTTCCCTGCAAGCTTGATATTTTGTTGTTTCCCTGTATAATTGAAATATGGGCTCATGCCTGTCAACCCTGTTATGATAGCATAACATGATTCTTTAGAGCGTATGAGGCACGAACAGATGATCGAGGGTTGAGTACCGGATCGATAGAGACTGTGATGAAGTACCAGATCAACATAGATCATGATGGAGTACAGG